>SCDY01000792.1:0-78595 GCA_004143825.1 Drosophila micromelanica | reverse complement strand
AAACATATATATATATATATATATATATATATATATATATATATATATATATATATATATATATATATATATATATAGTGTATATATAAAAGAGTTTTAAGATATGTTTTATATATATATAAAATGTTAGTTTTATGATTGTTTTTATGTATACATATATATAAATGAATAGCTGCCACGCTTTTGTCTACATTTCACTGTGCTAACAAATGCACTCATTAATTTCTCGGCGTGTTTGTTTGCGTGTGTGGCAGCCACAGCTGGTGGCAACAATGGGGAGAAATTGTTTAAACAATAAGCAGAAATTAAAAATATATATAAAGCCGCTTCTTTTTTTATGTTGCCCAAAAAACATACAAATATTGATTTCAATTTCACTTTTGAGCTTGACTCTTTAAGCCGATTTATTAATTTGGCCTATAAGTTGTAATACATTCAATAGGGCATTGAACCTAAACGACATTTTTGCAATCATTGTGAATTTTGTCAGTCGATTTATGCAATGCTATCATATATTACAACTTGTTTATACCCTGCACTTTTTGAAAAGGGTGTCAAATTAAAGTTCCTGTGACTCCGAACAACAGAACGCGCTAGTGGCGAAAGTATATCACACGCAAAACGAGTTTATATCTATCGATAACTATTCTGATAAGAAAAAACAGTAATAATCGATTTATTATTGATTATTTGAAGATACAATATTTGACCTATAGTTTTATGTGCACTATATATATAGATCAAGATCAGATTTACGTGTCATATAAAGATCGGATACGAGGTATGTCTTAGTCTGGCACACTCTACTCTAGCTTTAATACTTACTTTTAAATAAAATTATAATAAATATTTAAAAGTGGCAAAGTTTGAACATATTTTGCATACAATATTTACTCTCCGAAACTAGCTAAATTTAACCACAATTTTAATAATTTTTACCCACTGTGCGAGCTGTCAATTGTTTAAAGCTTTCGCCACGTTCGGGCGCCTCATCATCAGCTAGAGCTGCCATTAAAATTACGGTTTAATTTTATTAAATCATTAAAAACGAGGCATTTATGCAATCACAAATGTAACGCGCATTAAACGTGCCAGCTAATGCAGCTAATGCATAACTGGGCCCCCCAGTCGAGTGGGCAACAAATTAAAAGGGAGCTCTGTTACCAATTAGTTCAATCAAGTCAAATTTGATTTAAGTTGGCCGCTTGGCCAATTGCCAATTGGCAACTGGCAATTACGCAGTTTAGGCCTAAACCTTGGAACGGTCAAAGCTAACTAAACTCAGCTAACTGACTGTGGTGCGTGGTGCTGTGGTGCTCTAAGGTCGCACCACTCACTGGGCGAGCGACCAGAACTAGTTCTAGCTAGACACACGAACTAGTTCGCATTGACAATGATTTTAATTTGTGTTTAAGCTAAGTAGATAATATTTAAATTGAAACAAAGTTCGTCTTGAAACCACGTTTAGAAAAAGTTTTCTTGAAAACGTCTTCTTGAAACCCACTTTTGTTTGCAACTGATTATTGAAACCATGTTTTTATTCAATACAGTTTTCCGTTTCATGATAGCTGATTCTTCTTGAAACCTCTTTTTAAAAAGCCCTTCTTCAAACCCTCTTCGAAAACCCCGCTCAAACTCCCTTCCTAAAGCCGCGCTTTTGAAATCCCTTTCATATAACCGCCCCTTCTTGAAAGACCCCTTTCCTCTTAATCTTCAAAACCGTTCTGAAACCCCCTCTTAAAAGTCACGCTTTTAAACACCATATTCTTTTTAAACCCCCTTTCATGATAGCCTGCTGATCTGATCTGCTTCGAACCCCTGCCCGAAACCCATTATTGTTCAAACCCCCTTTTGAAAGCGCGCTTTTAAAACGCCATTCTTGAAATATCCTTCTTGAAAACCTTATTTTTAAAACGTTTTCGCATTGACAGTGGCTGTAATTTGTATTTAAGCAAAGCTAGCTAAGATTTAACAATATTTAAAGTTCTTCAAAAACACTTAAAAAGTTCTTTCTTAAACCCCCTTCTATTTTCTTAAAACCCATCAGGCTGTGTTTTTAATTTTGTTTTAAACCCGCTCCTCTTTTGAACATCGCCTTCTTTTTCCAATCACTTTATTAAGGCTCCCAGCAATTTGCCAAACTCCACTCTAATCTCATGACCCTGAGTCAAATCAAATTTTCAAATTTTATAGACCCCTCCCCACTATGATTGAAAAACCCACTCACATCAATTGCTTCTCATTTTTATTGCATTTCGTCTCATTCGCGACTTGAGTTAAATAAGACATAAGAGCTGGTTAGAATCGTGTTCAAAGAGTATGTGGTGTGTATTTGTTTTTTTTTTTTTCATTTTCTTTATCGCGGTCGAAATAGGCTTAAAATTAAATAGAGACAAGAAACGTACATGAAAGGCGTGTCGAATGTGAGTGGTAGATGGGAGAATTCGTCGAGTGAATTCCTATATATGTATGTACAAAAGTGTTTCGATATTTCATCGCTTTCATTTTCAACTAATACTACAACTATCGACTATAACGATAGGTCAGGCGGCATAGCCTGGCCACGTGGAGGAGAAGTTCGCGATACGATGCTGGGCAAGAGTGGGTCGGCAACATTGGTCATCGGATCATCTTAGTGACTTAGTGGTAGCCCAGGGGCGAGAGCGGCGACAGAGCCGGTCCCAGAGCCGGCCCGTAGGCGGGCAGCTTGGCCACCAGCGGCGCGTGCAACAGTGGAGCCGGTGCGAGGATCTTGGCAACGGGTGCCACAGCCTTGACGGCGACGCCCTCGCGATGAACGACCGCATTGAAGCCGTGCACGGGATCAGCGGTGTACTCGACAATGCGACGGGTGCCGTCGGCCTCGATCAGCGAGTAGGAGCCCTGGACAACGTCGCCGCTGCGCGACTCCTGCTGGTTCTTCACATCGCCGGTGGAGCTATCCTGCGGTCGAAAAATAAAAAGAATCAGCTCCAGACTCGAACCTCTAATCTCTATCTACTCACATGGACATCGTAGCTGAAGCTGTACTGTGGATTGGGATCGTATGGCTCGGGTTGGGCCACCTTGGCAACGGCCACCTTGGCCAGGCCCGGATAGATGGGCGCCGCCAGCTTCGGAAGAGGCGACAGGGCGGGCAGTGCGGGCAATGCGAGTCCGTGACCGGACAAGGCTAGTCCAGGAGCGGACAAGCCCAGACCGTGACCGGCCAAAGTCAGGCCAGGACCGGGCAAGGCCAGCCTGGGACCAGCCAAAGCTAGGCCGGGTCCGGGCAATGCCAGTCCAGGACCTGGTATTACCACAGCGCTGGCCACCGCCACCAGAGCGCCAAAGACGAGCATCAATTTTTGTGCCATTGTGAATATTCTGTCGAAGATTTCTTTCTGCTGTTGCTGTTGCTGTTGCTGCTGCTGCTGCTTGGCTGACAAATGAACTCACTCTGTGGTTCTGAACTCCAGCGACAATTGCTTTTTATAGCCAACAATCGAGCTGTGCAGGCCCAAGCCCCCAAATCCGCAACCAAATCTGACGAAGCTGCTCGCAAAAATATTTATGCAAAAAACAAAAAAAAAAACAACTAAAAAGTGCGCATGCGTGTGGAGTATATTGAAAATGCTTGCTAAGATCACAAACTGCAGCAGCAATTACAAAAGCAACAACTAACAAGCAAGGGTGTGTGAGCAAAAGCTGCCCGACTGCGCGATACCCTGTGCCCAGTTAATCATCAATTCGCGAAGTGAAGTAATGCTAAAGTACCTTTTATCCAATCTTAAATAACAAAAATTAAGGGTATACCGAGGGATGCATCTGCGATATTTGTGTAAGATCGATATTTATCAGTTAAACTCTTCGAAAATCAAATGAAGGAGAAGTAATTTAAGAGATGCGAATATTTTCTGATATGTCATCAAATATCGATGTATCGATGTATATGATACATTTCTTAACTTAAATTTTGCAGCTCAGTATCGATATTAAATCGATACCAACGTATCCCACTAAAAAATTTTAAATTGTAAAAGGTCGTAGGCCAAGCTATAAAAAAGCGGCATATTTTTCTTTTTGATATTTTTTTTATAGAAAATGTTAGAAAATGGTCTGAAAATCGATAATTATCGGGAAATATGAGATCTGGGAACTTGGCATTTAGTACCTATAAATCCATATACCTTATATGTAGGCACATATTAGATGATGATCAAAAGTATATATTATATTTGCACAAGTACAGTAAACCCCTTTACAGCAATGTTCCATTAATACAGGGTATAAAAATGAAAATAATTCATTTTTCGTTGCGTCGCAATTGCCCCTGGCAATTGATAGACTAGAGCAGAGCAGGGCGATCGGGCGGTGAGTTGGGCATTAGCTGACTGTCTGTCTGTCTGTGCGGCTGACAGACGGACGGAGTGCGGAGAGGGGAGAGGGGGTGAGTGTTCGGGCCAGACAAAACAGCTTAGGCCTACGAGAATGGCACGCATGTTGTCTGTCTGGCTGGCTGGCTGGCTGGGTTGGCTCCTAGGCAGGCGAGTGGTGGACAGGCCAAAATGCGAACTGGTAACTGAGCAGCAGAAGTTGCAGCAGCAGCAGCAGCAGTAGAAGTTGCAGCAGCAGCAGTAGTTGCTGCAGCAGGCGGGGATTTGATCGTGACAAAAAAGTTCAATTCGAAAGCGATTTTTGGGACGGGTGGCCAGGCGACATCAGGTGTGCGTGTGTGTGCTGGCCAACACACACACACACACACACTCACACACACACACACACAACCACACACACACTGTTAGAGACGGGGCACGCACCCAATTGCCTGCGTCGATTGTTGAAAGGTGTGTGCGTCGCCGTCTCTGGCTGCGAGATCAGCCTTCGAAACTGGCACAAAAACAGAGCCGCGCCCAACAACGCAGCGAACAGTTCACCCCGCAGACTGGCCGACTCCGACTCCGACACCAACTCCGATTCTGTTTACGACTCCGACTGCATCCAAATCCGACATCAACAACTCGACTCCCCAACTTGCAGCAGGCAATTGCCACTGCAACAATGTTTTTATACCCTGGACACGTACAAAATTAAAGAGCTATAGATTCTCAGTTGTTTAATCACATCATTTTATAGAAATTTATTTAAATATTTTATATTTGTTCAATTGATAAGTATAGATTAGCAGCTCCAATAGATTATCTCGAAGATCATATAAGCTATCTTAACGTTTTAACTATCGATAACTGATAAGTGCTTAAAATCGATTAACAGTCCCCATTTTGTTTATTGCATCTCAAAACTCATATGAGTTAGATTAAAGTTTAAGCTATCTGTTACTTATATTTACATATCGATAAATAGATAATCGATAAATATGGATAAATCAATAATATATAAATATCGATTAGCAGCCCTCAAATTTTTAGTGTGACAACTTTAATTATATTCAACTTTTTACTCTAGATAACTTATTTTTTCACAAAATCGATAAATATCGGTTACCAACCGTAATTTAAAAACTTAGTAATGCTAAAAACGTTAAATTTGGAATTTAGCTGCTCAGGAAAATCAGGAATATTTAACTTTCATATACCTAACACCATTTCCACAATATATGGGGAATTTTTTTTATTTTTTTTTCTAAATGTTTGCTTAGTACAGGGTAGCCCGCAGTCCACCCTACTTTACCCAGACACTCTTACTTGATTTTTTCCATACATTTTACTGCCATTGGGACAATTTTGCCCATTATCACTAATTTTGAACGCACGTTGCGCCTTGTTAGGCGTCGCAGTTGCCAGCGGCTGCGTCGATGCCAACGCCAACGCCAACGCAGACAGCGGCGGCAGCGACGGCGACGGCGACGGAGACATGCGCAGTTTTGCGTAATCAAAAATTGTATCGCGTCGAGTACTTTCAATTAAGCTATTGAATAATTCGAGTGCGTGTCGATCGAGTGAATGTTGCAGTTTGCATGGGAGAGTGTTCTGTGCATTGGGTGGAGCGGGGCGGGGCGGAGCGAGGCGGGGGTGGTATTAGATGCTTGGAACATTTGGAAATCGAGGAAAACGCATCGCTGAGGTACTTGCAGTCCATTTGTAGAACTTTACATGTAGTATATAGATCTTAGTCAAAATAGCATTTAGTCCTGAAAACTAAAATATGAAATAAGCGAATTAATAGATAACAACAAAATATCAAGGGAGAGATATAGAAAGTGTTGCACAAATCCAAGGTATATATTAATTAAAGTGGTATCCTTAGGATCTTTCAACCCTTTAGATTTTTAAGACTTAATTAGATTTATTGTAAAGTATCCTAGACCCTTAGACCCCTGGCTGAAAAAACATAGTCTAAAATTGTTGCTAGTTTCCTTATGAATTAATGTTTTAGGCTAAAAAGATAGTCAAAAAAATTTAGGAACTGCAAAAGGTTTACTTCCCAAAGTTAAATTTAAAGAGAAATACTCATTAGGATTGGAGAAGGTTCAGAGCACAGGCTGCCTAAAATCTTGAGTTTAGATATCTTTAGGTGATATTTAAATGGCAATTGGAATAGTTCTTTAAAGCAAATGAAGTAAAATCGATATTATCGATCAACTTTAATTGGCTTAGCCTTAGATCCCAAGCTGTTTAAAATCATGGGCTTAAATATCTTTAGGTTTTTAGGTATTCAATTGGGAATTCGGATAGTTTGTTAAAGCACATGAAGTAAAATCGATATTATCGATCAACGTAAACTGGCTTATCCTTGGTCTAAAATTAAGTAATATCGATATTATCGATCAAACTGGTTTATCCTCAGATCCTGGTGTCTTTAGCTCCGCCAACTTATTCGAGCCGCACAAATTTTTGCATATGTCAAACATATCGATTCGGGGCGAAACCATTTGTCAACGCCCGATCGATAGCCAGGTGTCCCAACAATTAGCCGTGTTGTGTTCTCTTTGGCTAACTGGATTTATTGGTTGATTTATGACTTTGGTTAGATGTCTACGGAACAGGCGAATAACTTATCTACAAGCTAAGATCAGCCATAGAGCAGCTGCTGTCTAGCCCAGGAATGGAGCTGGCGCTACAGCGGCCACGGCGGGACGGGCGGCAACCAGCGGGAGGGGCGCCGGCGCCGGAACGGGAACGGGAACGGGACCACGCTGCACCACCGCATTGAAGCCGTTAATCGGATCGGCGGTGTAGAAAACGGTGCGCAGGGAGCCGTCGGCATCGACCACCGAATAGGAGCCCTTGACCACATCGCCGTCGCGCACCTCCTGCTGGCTCTTGCTGTCCCCGGTGATGGCATCCTGGACATTGTACGCATACGCGTACTGCGGATGCGGATCAAAATCGGTGTTCACGGGCACAGCCACGCCGGGCAGCAGGGCGCACTCGATGACGGCCACCAAAGCGCAGCTGAGGATGATTGACTGCAAAGGAAACCCAGATACAGTAAAGGATTCCAAGGATTGAGAAACCCACCTACCTTGATTAGGGCCATGACGATTGTTGGGAGCTTGTGTTGTGATTGTGGCTTGAGTGCACTTTCTTGTCTGTCCTCTGGAGGCCCGTGGGGTCTGGTTTTAAATGGTTTGTGGTCAGGTGCTTTGTGGCAATCGCTGCCAAAAATTGACCAATATCTGCGCTGACGTAAGGTTTCCATCCCAGTTCGGGAATCGAACCAAAATTTCCTCAATGGACGTGCCAACAAATCACCCACCCCCGGTTTACCGTTATGACAATCATAACTTTAACTGCGGCACGTGATGCGCATTAATCGCTTCCCATTTCGGTGCGTCTTGAGGTTCGAGGTCGAACCTACCTCAACAGTGTTCGAAAAAAATTATGATGATGACTAAGCGATTTACCTTCGAAGAAATAAACAAAGAGATAATGTTCACCTTGGAAATGGCAATAGATGTGAATTTGGGTCTACTGTGATTGGATAACTCTTTACTTATCTAGTTACTTACTATTTACTTTTTGCTAGTTTTCGAAACCAAACTTTATAAAGTGTTAGGAATGGATTTCAATTTTGATAAGACTGTGATTATATGAATGAATATTAATATTGAAATTTTGAAATACTTGGGAAAGAACAGATAGACTTTAATAGCCCCATCAGGATCCTAAATTGGAGTTCTTTAATACCATATTCTTTACAATATATGAAAAATGATTAGTTTGCTATTGGTTGTATGAGGAGAACTTCGGCTTATAGATTTTTGAATAAAAAACGGCCCCTCAGTTATATAGCACCCTTAAAAACCTTCCAAAAATATACTTTTTATATGCACAACTTTTTGGTTTGATAAAATAAGCCAATCAAACTCTAAAAAAAAAACACAAGTTTTATTAACTTCCCAAATCTATATCTATATCATATAGCTTCGATAGGAACTATTGCTGGAAATTTGAGTTTTTTGTGTAGAAAACTTATGATTTGCTGATCAAACCTACCAATTTCGGGTTTTATTATTATTATTATTATTATTATTATTATTATTATTATTATTATTTTATTATTATATTAACAAATAGCATATACCATATATCGTACAGCTTGAATAGCAACGATCGATATATAAAATTAGTTTTTATAAACTTATTTGTTTCTTAAACAAATTAAAAATCATTTGAACATAAAATCTTAATACCTTTTATCAAATTTGAACCGTAGAATCAGTTAGAAATTAAAAATTAAAACTGAGTTTTTATTGAAAAGTATATTCTTATTCTTCTATAATTGGAAATAGGCAGTAATTAGTAAAGGAACTGAAAGCTTCCCCAAATTTCTCATTTAAGAAAAAACAAAGTTGGTTTTTTTTGTACCGAAACTTTTATTCAGTAGATGCAGTTAATAAATCACTAGATAAATGGCCGATAGCCGTTCCCCACATCCCCTAGAAACGGTATCCATAAGAGCTACGTGGTTCGCAAGAGAGACAATTGTTCGTTCACAATCCGGGCACAGGATACGGAGTTTGGCATATTCAGTTGAAGGACAGCACGCACGTAATTTGTTTTTTGTTTTTTGTTTTGTTTCGGGTGGTTTTTTGTGTTTTGGGTGCAATCGTAATACTAGAAACTATACAACAACGGTCTGGATTCGTCGCCCGGTTAAATGTTTGCCGCGGCTGTCGAGGATTTGTTTGTTTAGTAGTGTCCGCCGATTCCGCCGTAACCGGATAGGCCGTAGGCGGGCGCAGCTAATCCAATCTTGGTAATTGAGGGCAGAGCGGGCACCGCCAGCTTGGTGATCGTCGGAACGGCGGCAACGGCCAGCTGCGGCTTGGCCACAACGGCCAGTTGGGGCTTGGCCACGACGGCCACGCCCTTCTTCTCGACGACGGCATTGAAGCCGTTAATCTTGTCGGCGGTGTAGGTCACCTTGCGAATGGTGCCGTCGGGCTCGGCCAGCGAGTAGCTGCCATGGACAACACCATTCACCAGCGTCTCCTCCTGCTGCTTGGAGTCCCCGGTGTGCTGATCGGTGACGCCGTACGAGAAGCTGTACTGGGGATTCGGATCGTAGGGTTCCGGCACGGCCACCTTGGCCACGGCCAAAGCGGGCGCGGGTGCTGCTAAATAAGTGGGCGCTGCGTGCTGTACCAGGGTGGGCGTGGCCAGGATCTTGGGCGAGCCCAAGGAAAGAGCCGGACCGGCCAGCAACGAGGGTCCATAGGAATCGATGGGTCCAATTGGATTGGCCAGAACGACGGACAGCGCCGCCGCAAACACAAAGCAAACAGTCTGCAGGATAAACGCCAGTTGAGTTCGAGTCCTGCACAGAATATTTTCTGTGGAAGTGCTTACCTGGATGAACATTTTGTGTTAACTTATTTAAATGTGGCTAGTTGGTTGGTTGCTTGAATTGGCTGCCGAAGGCGTCTGCACTGCGAGAACTCAACTCGAATGTGAGATGCATTTTCCGTCAGTTCTTCAGTTTTATATATTTTTGGTGGCAGCCACTTGACGGCAGTTCCTCCCCCCCCCCCCCTCTTCTTCTTCTGCTGCCACTAATCAATGCACTAGGCTAAATGGCCAGTGACAATTGCTGTGATTGGCGTCTCATTTCGTGCTCAAATCTCAAAAATCTTGAGATCTCGATTTCTCGCACCCGATGCACAACAAAACTGTAACTGTTGCTGTTGCTCCTAGTTGCAATTTCATGTTTTCTGCTGCACATTTCGTCATGTGCAGCAGCAGCAACTGCTTGCTGCTTGTTTTTCTCAATGGAATTGCTTTTTAACTTGGCCAGCGGCCCAAAATGCGTGCACTCAAGAGCGAAGTCGGCTCCAAGCTGAAATCGACTTGTTTTTCCGCGGCGCCCCCGTCAAAAAAATACAAAAAAACAAAAAATAAACATAAAAATAAATTTAAAAAAAAAAAAGTCAAACCAGATCTCGGCCAATTCTCAGGTTCTGCAAACGTTTTGTCTGATGTAATAGCGGGTATCACTTGGCCAATGGCCAAGTTGCCTCGCACTCGAAAATGAAAATGAAAACGAACACGAAAACGAGACCGAACAGCCATTCATTGCACCCCGACCCCCTCCCCTGCCCCTGCCCCTGCCCCTGCCTCTCTCTTCTCTCTATATCTGTCTCTCTCGCCTCGACTCGTTTAATTAGAAATCTAAAATGGAAGCAATTGATCAAAAGGTGGCGGGGTGAGGGAGGGGGGTGGGGAGAGTGGGTTGAGCAGACCAAGTAATTACGCACTGTGGTGCTCGCACACACACACACACGCACACCTGCGCCCACATTCGCTATTGCAGAAATGCAGTCCAAGCCAAGTGACCTTGCCACAATTGCCAGCAAATGAGTTGGCCACAATTCCAACTTAACTTAATTACGCACTAAATTCCCCCCCTCCTCCTCTCTTTTTACTAAGGAAACTCTTAACGTCTTAATGTGCATTGATTAGTTAATTTATATACTTTAAATACTTATTTTTGATAGTTTTTTAAATAGCATATTTCAGTATATATTTTTTTTAACACTCAGTTCTGTTTGAAACTGATCTTGAAACGGAAACTTTTTTATACTGATTTATAAAATTGTTTATCTTCGCTCTTAATTCTTTATTTTAAAAAAAATATGTTTAAACTGATTTTTAAAATTTCTCTTAAATCTGCATTATTTGTTTGCCTAAAAACAAGACTTTCTATTATCATTTTTACTAATTCCTGTTAGGTATTTCTGATCCTTAAAATAAGCTCCTAAACTATGAAAATTTTATTTTGCTTAGTTTAAAAATTTAATAGATTTTTATATCTAAAAAATTTCTGATCTTGAAAATCAGTTCTGCATCTTACAAATATTTTTCGTATTCTTAAAAAAATACTTTTGCTAACTTGCCAAAAATTCATAGTTAATAGATTTAACTTTTTATCGATTACTCATATTATGGATTTTTATCGATTTGTCATATTTTAGATTTTTAAATCCTTAAACTACCAAGACAAATTTTCGTCTCAATTTTCGAATTGTTAAAAATCTTATTAAAGTTACATTATTAATTGATATACTTATTAATAATAATAATAGCCAGCTCTTTTAATTTGGTTAATAAACACTTTTGACAGCTTTTGAGCATGTGTTGCATATCGATTTCCAGTTTCAAATCATAAAAGTCAATTTCCCAACTGTAATTTACAATATTATTTTAATAGCTTAATATTGCGCAACTATTTCAATTTATGGACTACAAATTTGACAAGTAAAAGTCAGCAAACTTGCAGAACATAGACTCCGAAATCACGCATTCCATTTTCGGAATCTTGACTTGGATTTTTATCTATGGAGCGTTAAGTTTTTTATGCTCGAGTCCGTCGTTGATCAGCGTCAATTTCCGGTGACAAGCGTTAACTGTGCGTTTCCAGTGTGGCCAAGCAGCCACTGATCACTGTTCAGTGATCACTGATCGCTGATCGGTGAGCGACAGTGCTGCCAAGTTTGCCAAAGAGCCACAAGGTCGTCCGTTGCATTTGGCAAAAGTGTCACGCCCCGGCACAAAATCAGGTCAAATCTGCAACAGTAGCCACTGTGAATTGGGTTAAAAATATCTATGGCACACCATCTACAGGCTACCGTTTGACTGTTTATGGTATTATTGTTTTTTTTGGTTGTTTTTATCATAATCAAAAACCAGTTTGAATCACGTAAGAGAAACCGCACGTGTACGCCGCTGAAGTACTCGCTTCGCATTTCTAATTGCAACTTTCCACTTGTGTAAAATTCAGCAATAATCAAAAATTAAGTTAATCGATAGCTTTTTAATGATTATCGATTATCAATAGTCGAAGGTCTGAATAAGGTGTTTATATGATTATATTCCCTAAGCTTTTCCAATTGAAACTTTTAACTCATGTGGAACTCAGCAATTTAGCTGAAATTATAAACTATCATATGTCGATAATCAATTATCGATACATAATTATTGATTGCTTAAGGTATGTTGAAAAGATTAATTGGTTTATTATAATAAATGTTTATAATTATTGGCATTTTTAATAGGACAATAAAACAGCTTTTGTGTGGAACCAAGCGATCGTTTATCGATATGCGCAAACCATGCACTTGCGTGGAACTAATTTATCCATTACCGATTACCGATTACCGATTATCATCTGCTATTAGAAATTGTTTAAGTTTGATTTTATTATTGAATTATTTCATATATCAAAAAAATAAGCAATAAGATGGTAAATTAAAAACTATCGTTTGTTTATCGAAACGATAATCGATTTATTATTAACAAATACTGTTTAGCAGTAATCAAAAACTTTTGTTAATCGATTAACGATTGAATCAGCCCGTTAGTTTCATATATATATGATATAATTCGCGTAATTCGACATACGATCATTATCAGTTTACGGTATTTTGTTAATTAAATTTCGTGTGTTTAAGTTTTTTGGTGCAAAAGAAAATTAAAGTATTGCCATTGAATGTTAGCTGCATGACAATTACCAAAAGTCCCAAAAAAAATTGGTCGCATTCACTTTCGTAGCCATGGAACATAGCTAAGACTCGGTTTTGGATACGGATTCAGATTCGGAGCAGGGCTGAGAGTGCGCCGTAATTGAAAACTTTGGAATTGACAACAGAAAAAGGTTGAAAGACGTGCCGCGAATTTGGATCAAAATGCAGACGCTGCCAATGAGCGCAAGGTGGGTGGGTGTTTTTGTGTGTGTGTGTACGTGTGTGTGTGCTTAAGTGTCTGTGTGTGTGTGTGTGTGGGTGAATCGTTGTTCCATAAGCTGGCTTATGCAAATTTCGGCAAATGGATATAAAAGTCGTCGGGTTTTTGGTAATGGCATGTCAGTTCATTTTTGATAACCGACGGTGACAATCAAATCCCAAAACCCACCCAAGCCGCACAATGAATCCTTTGACGGTAAGTGTGCAGTGTACCTAAATTGGATTTGCAAATAGAGTTTCTCACTTGGCCGCATCTCTGCTCTGTTTAGGTTGTTGCAGTCCTCTCCACCATGGCGCTGTCGGCTCAGGCGCATCTGGCCGCTGCTCCACTGGCCGCTGCCCCGGCGCCGTACTTTGCAGCGGCACCGCTCCGCTATGCCGCCCCAGCTGCTGCCTACTCGGCACCACTGGGCTTTGCTCCAGCACCCGCCGCCTACTCGGCACCTCTGGGCTTTGCTCCGTCGCCGTACAGCGCTCCTCTGGCCTACTCGTCTCCCTTGCTAGCCAAGCCATTTGCTGCTCCATTTGCTGCCCCACTCGCCGCTCCAGTTGCCGCTCCACTCGCTGCTCCAGTTGCTGCTCCAGTGCTGGCCAAGACCATTGCTGCGCCTGTGGCCGCTCCCCTGGCCGCGCCCGTCGCTGCTCCCCTGGCCGCGCCCATTCCCACTGAGATCGTCGATGCTCACCCACAGTACAAGTTCGCCTACGATGTCCAGGATACGCTCACAGGCGACTCCAAGACCCAGGAGGAGACCCGCGACGGCGATGTCGTTCGTGGCTCCTACTCCCTGATCGAGGCCGATGGCTCGCGCCGCATCGTCAGCTACTACGCCGATTCCATCAATGGCTTCAATGCCGTCGTCCAGAAGGATGTGCCCGTCGCGGTTGCTCCCGTTGCCCCCGTTGCCCCCGTTGCCCCCGTTGTGGCCAAACTGAGTGCACCCGCTCCAGTGCTCGCCAAGACCCTGGCCGCACCCATCGTGGTCTAAGGTGTGGAGTCGGAGTAGGAGTTGGAGGCGTGTCGTCTTGCTTGCGCCTTTGTGGAAATGGAGTGCACACAGTTTGACAAAGGATTTTCATTTGTACATATAGTCGATTAATCATTGTCGTGTCTTATCAAATAACTTTCATCGCAACAAAAAATTAAATAAATTACCTAAAACAATTTGTGATTTCAAAATCGAACTGGCTTTTGTTATATGAATTTGTAGAATTTTCTCGTGCTTATTTCGTGACTTAAGTTCGTGTTAGAGACGATAAAAAGAATATTTTCATAATTTTTAAAAAATAGGAATTACTATTTATGATAGATACTATTTTTTTAGAAAAAATTTTTTTGCTAAAATTCTAGTGGCGAAAGCATATTTATACCCAACATTTTGTATATCAAATTTTATGATGAAGAGTATTCAATTTAGTATTTTAAAATTTATAATTTGGAATTCTTCTATCACAAAATTCGATTTTTTGCTAAACGCTTTTGCCACTAGCCCAGATAACTTGAACCCAGTTGCCTGAATAAAACTAAAAAACTCATCTAAAAAAATAGGATTTTGTTTACTTAAACAAAACAAAACAAAATTTTCGAAATTTTTTTTTTTTTTTTTTTTTTTGTTTTGGCAGGCAAACAGGGTGCAATATACCCTTTTATCTGTCTTTATTCTATTTTAACACCATTAATATATTCTACATTAAGTTAAACACATGAGAAATTTTTTTAAAAAATTTTTAAAAAATTTATTAATTATTAAATTAAATTAATATTTGGCTAATTGACACGCTTTTTCTTTTAGTCAACTGAATGAAGAGTTCTGGAAGCTGTCGCCGCACGAGAATGTGGCAAGAATGCGCCTCAAGCTGGAGCCGCAGCTGTATCCGAACAAGCACGAAAACGCCGCCAATCTGCGGGACAATGCGACCAACGCCTACGACACAAAGTAAGCAGCTCCCTAAGCTACCCCCTCCACTCATCTTATGCTCTTATTTTTAGGGAAATATCCGAGTTTGATTCGACGATTAAGAACGCGGTGGTGCGCGACTTTTTGGCCGACGATGAGAGCTCCCAGCTGGAGGAGGAGCTGCGTCAGTTGATCGACACGCAATCGCAGCAGGATGCGGCCCTGGAGAAGCTGGTCATGTCGCAGGACTGTGAACTTATAACGCTTATGACCAAGGTCAAGGGTCGCATTGAGGTCAATCAGAGCGTGTTCACCTTTGTGGACTTGAGTCCACCCTTGGAGGATGGCTCCAAGCATGACTTCAGATTTTCCATCAACAAAATACGCGAGGTTCATCTGCGCAAATATAATCTACGGCGCAGCGCTCTCGAAATCTTTCTAATAGATCAGACCAGCTATTTTCTTAACTTTACAACTAAGGTGGGGAGTTTTTCTAACCTACTCATAAATCAACTCATAAATCAAAGCTATCGATATTTTTGCTTTTCAGACACGTAACAAGGTCTTTACCAAAATTGTGGGTCTTCCATTGCCTAATATTTTATATGGCTCCGGGCGTTCGCCGCCCGAGCTTCTACGCGCCTCGGGTCTAACCCAGCGCTGGGTCAATCGGGAGATATCCAATTTTGAGTACTTGATGTACTTAAATACTATAGCTGGTAAGATCGGGAAGTCCTAAACTGGTTCAAACATCAGCTCATGTATTCTTTTTCTTTAGGCCGCTCGTACAACGATCTCAGTCAGTATCCCGTTTTTCCCTGGATTTTAGCTGACTACACCAGCGACGTGCTGGATTTGACCGATCCCCGTTCATTTCGTGACTTGTCCAAGCCAATTGGATGCGTAAGTCCTGCCAGGAAGTTAAATTCACGAGAGCTATCCTTAATTTGTTTTTCGGTTTAACAACAGATTAATCCCAAGAACGAAGCTGAGGTGCGCAGCAAATACGATTCGTTTGAGGATCCCTCGGGTGCCATACCAAAGTTCCACTATGGAACACACTACTCCAACTCCGCCGGAGTTCTACACTATCTGCTGCGCGTCGAACCCTTCACCTCGCTGCACATTGAGCTGCAGAGCGGACGCTTCGATGTCGCCGATCGACAGTTCCACTCGATACCCCAAACGTGGAAGCTATTAATGGACAATCCGAATGATGTCAAGGAGCTAATACCAGAGTTCTTCTACTTTCCGGAGTTTCTCAAGAATATGAACAAGTAGGGAACCCTCTTGATCTGTGACACCTTTTCCCCTAGTTCACTTTTATATCACTTCCACTTCCAGATTCGATTTGGGTCACTTGCAAATCACCAAGGAGAAAGTCGACGATGTCATTTTGCCTGCTTGGGCGAACACGCCCGAGGAGTTCATTGCCATACATCGTCGCGCCCTGGAATCGGAATATGTTAGCCAGCATTTGCATCAGTGGATTGACCTAATCTTTGGCTACAAGCAGAAGGGACCCAAAGCTGTGGAGGCTTTGAATGTGTTCTATTATTGCAGCTATGAGGGCGCCGTCGATCTGGATAAAATAACCAATCCCATTGAGCGCGAGGCCGTTGAAGGTGCGTAGAAACCCTTGAAACCCTTAACTCAATCAACCCGAAGAAACATTCTACTTTAGGGAATCCTAGTGGGATCCTTATGAAAGCACATTAGATTCCCTTCCGAAGGGGTTTCCCAGCTTGAAGGGTTTTTTTTAAACTCAATTGAAATCCCTTCCAGGCATGATCAACAACTTTGGTCAGGTGCCGTCGCAGCTGCTCCGCGAACCGCATCCGCGACGACTTACCCAGGACGAGACGACTTTGAAATTGGTGCGTGCCGAGCTGAAGCGACCCGATCTCACCCAGTTCCTGGACAAGGTGGTGCAGTACTATTGTGAGCTGTCCACACCGAAGGATCCCATTGTGTACCTCAGTTCGCCGCGGAGTCCGCCGCGCTCGTTCCTGCAGCTCAGTCCGGATGTGCTCGTCAGCGTCTCGAAGGCCTGCATTCTGGGCTGCAACTCGTGGATGTCCTTTGACAAGGAGCAGGGATTTCTGCTCGAAATCGACGCAACCACAACAAATTTGAAGTGAGTAAATTCCAACTTCAATTTGAGTATTTCTTCACAATTTGTTTATTTTATAGAAACCGGAAACGTGTCTTTGGACCCTTTCATCCCTCCCAGCCGCCGCACTCGCAGAACTTTGCGGTTAGCACCGATGGCAAGCTGCTCTACGCCGGCGGCATTTGGGACAATGCGCTCCGGGTCTACAATCTGAACAAGGGCAAGACCCTGGCCTCCGTTACCCGCCACCTGGACATCATCACCTGCCTGGCGCTGGACAACTGCGGCTCGTTTTTGGTCACAGGTTCGCGCGACTGCACCTGCATCGTGTGGAGCATTCAGGGCAATCAGCAGACCGGCGGCGGCGGCCCGCCCACCAACATTCCGGTGCACGCCCTCACGGGGCAATCCCATCTGCAGGCCATCACCCAGCTGAACACCCAGAACAGCTACTCCCCAAAGCCGCTCACCGTGCTCTACGGTCACGACGATGCCGTCTCCAGTGTGGCCATCTACACAGAGCTGGACCTCGTTGTCTCCGGCTCACTGGTGAGTGGGACTACCCCATAAATAATATAATATAACACAATTTGCATTTGTTTAGTTTTCGACACAATTTTGAAGCAGACAAGAAACTGTTTTCTTATTAATTTTTATCTATTGATCATTTAGGAGAGGTTTTACTGTATATCGATTGATACTGAAAAGCTAGACAGCTTAAATTTTGGTTTTTTTTAGGTTTTTTAACAAAATTCCGTATGAACAATGCTTAGAAATCTTTCTTTGCGAACTAATTTTTAAAAATTAAAAAAGAATTCTGTGGAAGCTTGTTTTACCCAATATTTAATTTTCGTTTAAGCTTAAAAAATTTTTTTTTAAAAATTGCGCAGAAAATTTTTGATTGTGGCCTTTTTTGTTTCATTTGAACCATCTGACATTTTATAGATAGCAGAAAATGGTTTAAAATAGGGTTTAAGTTAGATTTAGGTTTTTTTTTCAAGAAAAAAATGTTACGAAATTTGGAAAACAAACAAACAATAAGTATATACAGTAGTATATATTTCTACTATATATTTTGAACTCTCCACTGAGCTTGAATGTAATTTGGTTAATGTATTTGAAATGTACCTAAAACATAGTATATAAGGTTTAAATATGGAAAACTGGCTTAATGCCCATTTCTTAGATTCCCAAGTAGTTAGGAAGTAGTGAGTTTGTGATATAGGATTAATTGTGATATTAAACTTGAAATTTACAGGACGGCACTGTCAATGTTTATACGCTGCAGGAGGGTCAGTTTGTGAGGACACTGAAGCCCATTGGATGCACGGAGTCCTGTGTGCAAATCTCCTTTGTAACTGTTTCATATCATGGTGAGTTTGAATTCCGTACAATCAAAATGCGCCTAAGAGTATGCAACGGATTTAAACGGGGACTGGCTAAAAGTATGCTTCATTTTTGGTCTTATCTCTGAGATATTTTCTGTAAATTGAACTCGACGCTCTGTTTACTTGAACTGTTTGATAAGAGGGGGAGGGGGGGGGGCTTCCGTTGTGCGTGAGTTAGGGTAGCATTGAACCGGCCCTTTATCAGGCTAAAGAGTCACGCTATATTCTCCATGGAGCAGCATTCACGTGAGGCGATGTGCCCGATTTTATTTGATTTATTTTTTCTGTGTGTGTGCAGAGCAAACAATTTGAACAATTCAAACAATTTAATCAACGCAGTCCGCTTATCTCTGGCCAGTAAATTGACACACACACACACAAATTATGATAAAGCCACCAATATCACGTGACACACCATGTGTGTGTGTGTGTGTGTGTGTGTGTGTGTGTGTGTGTGTGTGTGTGTGTGTGTGCCTCTTGCTCGACTTTTGTTCATGCATTTTTTTCCATGCCTTCCATTCGTCATGGTTTCAATTCATGGAAGTTCTCCACACTTTGTTATCATATCTTATCTTTATCAGCAATTTAAATTGACGGGCTTAAGCTAGTCAGCCAGTTAGCCTGAACCAAGGTTAGTAACTGTCTACTAAAAATCAAACTGATTCACATCAATTGTCTGTCTTTTTTTTGCAAAAATATTTCAATTCTTGATCAGCATCTAGAATGTCCATCTCTCTCTTTTTTAAATAAATATGCAAGATATTTTCTCGCATCTCCATAAAAAAAACAATCGATTAAATTCTAGAAAAACCTGGGTTAACTAACCTTAGTCCCCAAAAATTATGACTTTATACCCTGAACCCATTCAAAACTTATTCCAAATGATCGATAGCTCTTTCCGTTTTTTTATTATCGATATTTATCGCTTTATTTACGGCATAAAGACCATCCTCATCAAAATCGGTTGAGTTTTGGGGGAAAGTTGAGACCTATCCTTATATGGGAACACGAGGGTATATATTCGAAAATTTTTTACATAAATTTGGACCAAAAATTTTCTTTTTAAAATGAATTGTAGAATTTAACTAGACAACGAACCATGAACAAAAAGACTATACTCACAAAAATCGGTTGAGTTTTAGCAAAGTTACGACTGATGAAGTCGTATTTAAGATCTAAGTTCTAGATAGAAGGATATGGCTCTATCTTTTACTTGTCTGTATGTCCTTCAAGTACTCTAAGATCAATGCAGATTTCACCATAGTAAATTAATTTCCTTGCAATCAGCTACTGATTATCGGACCCCACTTCAGTATTATAGTATAATGTATATTCATTGTGTGGATAATATATGGACCCTATATGCATATATATATATACAGTACTCAGGTGCAGGCCTCTTATCGATTATAATATATAGCATGATTATAATTTTGCAATATCCGGCAAGTTAAACCAGAAATTCCAGACAGCGGCCCAACTTATAAAATAATATATATAATGTACATTAATATTTATACGAGCATTTAACGAAATTGTTTTAAAAGTATTTATAAATCAAATCGGCTTTAGAAGCACTTTTTATTGCGTTCTTGGCAAGCTCAATTAATGACAAGGGTTTAATTAAATGTCAAACTTTGTTGCCACCTCCCCCTCTTTAAAACTATGGACCGCTTATCAGTTTGAGCTCAAATATGCGCATTCATACACACACACACACACACACACACACACTCACACTCACACTTGGGCATTATTAATGGAATCAAATCAGAAGCGAACCGCAATCGCATCGCAGTCACACGACCCAACGGCGGCCGCCTTTCAGTTCCCAGCACCCCGTCTGAAAAAAAAAGGTGCCCTCTCCTCCCCCCTGGCCCTAACCCCAAGGAACGAAAGATGAGACGTCGCTGTGTGCGGAGATCCGACTTGGAGATACCACCTCTTTACATTTCATATACAATTTGTATGCTTACAAATGTACTTACTTGAACTTTTGAAAATCGCATAGAAAGGCGATTTTTTTTAAATTAGAGAAATTAGAAAAAAAGAGTGAGTGAGATAGAAGTAAGTAAGAAAGGAAAAAGAAGGCTAGAGAAAGTAAAAGTGAGACAGCTGGTGAGATAGAGAGTGAGAGGTAGAGATGAAAAGTAATAGGAAGGGAGATTGCGAGCAAGAAAGAAGACTACTAACTAACAGAGAGAGAGGAAGAGAGAGAGAAAACTCGAAAGGTAGTAAATAGGAGAAAAAGCAAATTAGGGAGATAAGAAATGGAGACAATTAATTAAGAAAGTAAAAGTAATGATGAAAATGAAAGTAAATGTGGAAAAGAGGATATTTTGAAAAAATATAAGAAATTACTTTATATTATTAGAACAAACCAGGCAGCAAAAATCGAACGGTTAAATATTCTCCCAACTCTTACAGAATATTTCTAGAGCTATATCATACCCTTTATACAATTTCTAAGCGGTATGGCATATAAACATATAAACATGAATGAACATTTTATTTAATTTTTTTTTTGAGGCGCTAAAAATTTTTATGAAATAGTTTGTAGAAAAAACTTGGCGAGGGGGCCCATAAATGTCTGTGTGTGTGTGTCGAAAAAAAAACATAGCAGACATGGAATGGGAAATTTTTGAATGAATGTAAATGTCGCAATTGGCAAGAATGAGACTGAGAACTGAGAACTGAAAACTGAGACTGGACGGGGGACAGACGGCGGTAACAGGCGATGTTGCCTATGCAAACTGGCTGTGGCATGGTTATTTCTAGTTTCAACAAAATCACGTGGAATTGAAAACGGTGCCATTCAAAAAAAGGAATAAGAAGAAAACAAATACTAAATGGGTTTTATAAGCGGTAGATCAAGTCAATGAGGGCACTGGCACTACCTCCGCCTCCCCCCTTCAAGAGTAGTTCCGCAGCATTTTGGAACGGGTTTTTTTTCTTTTTGTCTTTGATTTTGTTGCTATCAATTTCATTGGCATTGCCCACTGATAAGCACAACTACGCATCATTTTAATCATCGTCGCTGACTTCGTTCGGTTTTTGTTTTATTTTGATTATCTGTTGAAGCGTGTCATAAACTTAAATTCCATATGCTTTTGCCGCCTCATCTTCTTGGTTTGGTTATCAACGCAAGTGGGCCGGTCCAACAGAGAGTGGCCTATTCGAAATTTTTCAACTGCGTAGAATCTTATAGAACTTAAATCGAATCGAATCGACGCAACGCACCCTGCCCCACATTCCGCAATCTTTATTACTATCTCTCTATCTCTAGCCTGGCTGTAAAATCGTTGCACATAGAGAAAAAAGTATTTTATTAAAATACCAAATACCAGACTGAAGCTCATAAATACTTGAAATACTTAAATGTTTAAAAAATCTTATTTCTAGAAACTCTTTATAATGCTTAAACTATAAATACTAAAAGTACTTAAATGTTAAGAAAATTATACTCTTTTTATAATCCTTAAACTCCTTCATAGCAGATCAAATTTTTGTTTTAATTTTATTTAAAATTATTTATTTCAATTTTTCAATAGTATTTTATGTTTTAGCAAAACTCTTTCAAATATCATTCATATCTTATTTAAAAATATTTCATAAAAAACAGGTTCTTAACTAAATGGGTTATATTTTCTAGTATTGAATTTCATCATTTTTTGACTGTGACGCAAAAGTTTGAATTGAATCGAGGAAATACAAAAACGTTTATTTGAGGGTAGATAAACATATAATATATAATAATATATGTTATATAGGAAATTAAATAAATATAGATGAGCTCATTTAAAAATAATGCAGTATTTAAGTTAAATTAACAATTTTTGAATTGAATTCAGCCAAGATTGACTGAAACTCTTTTTTTAAAAAACGATTTTATTAAATGCGAGGTAAACTTTCTTAATTTAAAATTCAGCAAATTTAAAGGCATTAAAGTCGTGAACTACTTTTTTTTTAATTTAAAAATGAATTAATACTAATTAAAACTCCTCAACTAAATTACAGCAAAATTCAAATAATTATTATTTAATTTAAACAATTTATTTTGAAATTCAAAATAAAATTTATTATTTTAAGTTTTTAAAATTGATTATTTGAAATTTGAACATAAATTTAATCCAGTTTTACACGAGTTTAGTACAGCGTTTTTCTCCGAGTGCATCACAGCCGGCGACAAGATAAGGCCGGGTTGAAATATTACATTATTACCCCCGATTTGTAAAGAACCACAGAGCAGATCAGAGCGGATCAGATCAGGCCCGCCCCTTGTCCTTGCGCCACAGTTTATTGGCATTTAAACCGGGGGCGCTTATCAGACTGACGTCAGCATTTAAATTCAAATTGATCCGCAGGTCACATCGCATTCAGCGCCTTGGACGACACCTCGCACTCGGTGCACGTGTATAGCATCAATGGCTCCAGCCTGGGCTCCAAATACGTATCCGGCCGTGTGACGGGCCTATCCTGCGCCTCCGATTACCTGGTGGTGGCCGACGATGCCGGCGACATAACCATGAGTCGTCTCCACGGGTGAGTCCGACCAAAAACTCTACTTGAATTTACTCGAAAATAATAAATATTGAATTTCTTGATTTTCAGTTTGAAGCCTGTTTTTGACATTCCGCTGCATGTGCCCATCCAGACGGTGGTGGTGACCCCGGGCAACAGCCACATCCTGGCCCCGTTGCGGGACGGACGTTTGGCCGTGGTCGCCGTACAGCTGCCAACAATTGGCGGCAAAAAGCATTCCGTGCTCAATGTCTAAAATTCCCCGCACACACTCTCCTTTTTTTAATCTAACTTCTTTTGTTTCTTTCTCCAAAAGCTAAGTTTTATTTTTCTTGGAAGCTGTGTCGTCTATTTGTTCATAGTTATTTATTTTGATGTCGTTACGTGCCAAAAAAAAAAGTAAATGGCCAAAAAGCAGGCCAACATGTTGAGTCACACACACACACATATATATATATATATATATATATATATATATATAGATATATAAACATTTGAGAAATTCCATTTAGCTTTAAGCTAAACTAGATCAGCATTGAAGATAACATTCCCTTGAACTGTAGGTGGGGTCTATTTGCTAATGTTACTTTTAATCAGTAATTATTTCTCTCTCACTCTCACTCACTCTCCCTCTCTCCCCCTCTCTCTTCCCTCTCTCTCTCTCTCTGTGTGGGGCTTCGCGCGCGCCTTCCAATTAACTTTGACAAATTCGAATAAATCATTTATCATTAGGCTTGCTGCTGACGCTTATTTCAATTTTATATATATTGTGTATATATAAATTAGCACATACGTGCCGTCATTCAGCCAACGGAAACGAAGGCGGAACGTCAGAAAACTGGTTGCCGGCAAGTGAACCGATTCCCCCCCCTCCACTCTCCTCTCTCACCCCCCACCCCTTTCGCTCTTTTTTCGCTTTCCCCCCCCCCCCCCCCCCTCTCTCTCTCTCTCTCCCGCGCAATCCCCTCTCGCATCTCGAGCATCTGAGTCACGCGCGACTTTCAAATTGGCCCCAAAATCTGCCCGGCAACAGCGTGAGGTGGCGACTGCGACCGCAGCAGAGGCAGAGGCAGTTCAACCCAGGCAGGCAAACTGGGGTCCAGCTGCCAAGTGAAAAACTTTCGTTGCCAGAGTAAATATAAAAAAAATCAAATAACACAAACCAACAGAGAAAAAAAAAGCAGATTATCTTTGTAGCTGTATCTGTGTCTGATCAGTGAATGCATTGCAATTAGAGTTGAGCGATTTTCGTGCTCAGACACGAACACGCGTGTCATAAATTAAACATTGCAAATAATCCACTTTAAATTTTACTAAACTTATAAATTTAAAAATTCATTTAAAATCAAAAATAAATTATTTTATAAATTTGACAAACAATTAGAGTTGAGCGATTTTCGTGCTCAGACACGAACACGCGTGTCACAAATTAAATATCGCAGATAATCATTTAAAAATGCATTTAAAATCAAAAATAAATTATTTTAAAAAGTTGACAAACAATTAGAGTTGAGTGATTTTCGTGCTCAGACACGAACACGCGTGTCACAAATTAAATATCGCAAGTAATCCACTTTTAATTTATAAAACTTATATATAAAAATGCATTTAAAATCGATAACAATTATTTTATAAAATTGACAAACAACATTTTATTTAAAAAAGTAATATAAATATAATTTATAACTAATTTTAAGCACGCGCTCATCTCTGAATTGCAATCTTCATCAATACGTTTCCAATTGACCACAAGTATTATATGCTTAAATTTAGAGTCCGTCCAACGAATCCGACAAATTGCAGACAATACGAATTTAAAGTTGTTTTTTTTTTCTTTTGCCAAGCAGAAATTCCATTAGCCTTTGATGGTTTCCTTTTCGTCTGTCGCTCTTGGCCCAACGCCAAAAAAAAAGAAAAAGAAATTGTGTGCAAAAAATCCCTTTGCACACACCTTGCCTCACCTGAACCTGCCCTAACATCGCGTAGAATCGCGTCGCTTGAGTTAGGCACACCTTTTTAAATGTATTTCCAATGACAAGTGACAATATAATTAGACGATCGAGCCGCATAGGTTTTTTGAACCCCCTCCCTCCCCTGCCCGATATCTTTCAACTTGTTAAAGCGCACAAATAAGCACTTAATACTAGAGATTATGAAAACTCCTAACTAAACGTAACTCGCAATTTCGCACGTATTTCAACAATATTTCCAATCCTTAACACTATTTTAACACGATTATATTACGATTATTAACACCTGAACTTTGGTTCCCTGGGAACATATCGTTCTATCAATATCATATTTCTAACTAAATACTTATTATATATATACGTATATGCGTTTCCTCGTTATTTGTTACAGCAACAACAACAAAAATTAAAAACAATGATAATAAAGAGTTCGAGTTTAGATGTAGATAATGTGAAACTGTATAGATTGTATTGTAAAACTGTCAATAAAATGTTGAAAAACCACTTGTATTCCCCCAATTAATTTAATGTTTAAATTGGTTATGAATAGCAGCCAATAGTCCTGCTTCCTGTGAGCTCAAAAAGGTATATCATTCCAAGATCCGTAAGGATATGGCCGAGTTTCGAATAAGAAACGAATATCCTTTAGGGAAAAATAGCTCTAACTCGGCCATATCCTTGCACATCCTCAAAGAACTCGATGCGTTAGGATCGCAAGGACCAACGCCATCGATCGGCATCAAAAAAATATGGGGTCATCTAAGAATCGGATACTTGGAAAATTTTCAGTCGCGCAGAGCGCAAGGAAACTAGCCAAAAACACAAAATCGTCGATATCTCGGAAACGAACAGGACGATTTTGATGTCCTTTGGCCAGTTGTTAGTCCTGATCAAAACAATTTATTTAACATAGGACTTGCCAGGATCTGCAAGGATACGGCCGAGTTAGAGCCAGTTTTTTGTTTACAAAAATGTCCTTTTATCTTTGCTCCTGTAAGGATTTTCGTCATTTTTATTGCATATTCCGAATTGGCAGGAAAATTAATATATGTTGACCAAAGGACATCACGATAGTCCTTAAAATGGCTGAGTTAAGGATGAATTTTCAGTTTTTATCAAATTTTCCGACCTACCCCCTTATAAAATTTTTGGCCATTATTTTTGGTGGAATCCTGGAAATCCTTGAATGCCAATCGATAGTCCTTCTTTATGCGAGCTCAAAAAGGTATATCATTCTAGGATCCTTAAGGATTTGGCCGAGTTATGGCTAAAAAACGAATGTCCTTTCTACAATAATAGCTCTAACTCGGACAAATTCTTGCGGATTTTCGCAGGACTCGATGCGTTAGGATCGCAAGGACCAACTCCATCGATCGGCATCAAAAAAATATGGGGTCATCTAAGAATCGGATACTTGGAAAATTTTCAGTCGCGAGCCGCAAAGAAATTGGCCATAAACACAAAATCCTCGATATCTTGGAAACCAACAGGACGATTTTTATGTCCTTTGGCCAGTTGATAGTCCTGGTTAAAACAATTTGTTTGACATAGAACTTGCCAAGATCCGCAAGGATACAGCCGAGTTATGGCCAGTTTTTTGTTTAGAAAAATGTCTTTTATTTTCGGCTCCTGTAAGGATTTTCGTCCTTTTTATTATAGATTCCGAATTGGCGGCAAGAGTACTATCTGTTGGCCAAAGGACATCATGATAGTCCTTAAAATGGCCGAGATAATGTCGATTTTTTCAGTTTTTGCAAATTTTCTGACCTACCCCCTTATAAAATTTTTGGCCAATATTTTTGGTGGAATCCTGAAAATCCTTGAATGCCAATCGATAGTCCTGATTCCTGCGAGTTCAAAAAGGTATATCTCTGCAAGATCCTTAAGGATATGGCCGAGATATGGCTGAAAAACAAATGTCCTTTTTACAAAAATAGCTCTAACTCGGCCAAATCCTTACAGATTTTCAAAGGACTTGGTGCATTAGATTCGCAAGGACAAAATCATCTAAGGATCATATAAAAACACCAGCTTGTTTTATTATTTTATTTGTATTTATTAAAAAACAAACACTAAATTAATATTCAATATATAAAAAAACCATAATTCAGTTCAATTAGCTTACAAATTAAAACATAATATGATCGTAAAGGTAAACTCTTCGTAATGTTGGGGGTTGTATGGGTGTGTGTGTGTGCGTATAAAATTAAGACTGTTCGGTTAATTCAGTAAATACTTTTTCTTTTTTGTATGCGAATAATGAATAATGTTGGTTGTTCAATAAATAAATTTGTAGCAATGAAAACGAATGTTTTGGATTGAGTGGTATGTGTGTGTGTGCGTGTATATATATATGTGTGTGTGTGTGTGTGTATGTGGGTACTTTTTTGGCTCATAGCCACATTTGTATACATGTATATATATATTAAGTAACGGCCAATTAATTACGTTAACTAGTGTGTTTTTGCCTGAATCGTTAGGAACAATCATTTCTACTTACATAACGAATCTTGAATACCCTGACACAAACTAAAAACTAAAATTGAAGAAATTAGCAATCGATATAGCATGAAAATCTGATCAAAAATTTTGGGGAGATTCGATAACTATTCGATTCGAAAATAAAGTAAATGAATTAAGATTGAATAAGAACATATTAAAGTCTAAGCCGGCATTAGATTCTAGAGTTGAACTTAAAATTTAATTACTTTTTTTTTTTGTTGTGCTTACAATTTTCTTTTTAGTTTTTGTGCATTCTTTTTTTTTGTTGTTTTTTCAGCTTATTTGTTATTTTTATTTTGTTTTGACGCATCTTGAAAGGCATTTGATCTATCTAACTAACTAAAAATGTGTTTGGTCAATCCAGGGAATCTTTAGTCTTGTTCCTTCTGCAAAGAAGCAATCAAAGTAAAGGAAAGGGAATTAGTTTATGAATTATCGATTTTGATTTCGATTTATCGATAGACACTTACAAGTACGGGGTAGACGAAGGTATCGGCGGAGTCGCGGCCAACGGCATTGTGCGCTATGCACTTGTAGTTGCCCATATCCTCCCATTTCAGTTCGGAGATGAGCAGATCACCGCTGGGCAGGACCTTGAAGCGATGGCTCTGGACGATCTCCTTGTCCTCGTTGTTCTTCCAGGTGATCTTGGCGTGGGGACGAGCGTGCACCTTGCACGGCAGCATCACGTTCGAGCCCATCAGATCGAGATGCGTCTTCTCGGTGTAGATGATGCGCGGCTTCTGCGGACCCTGGTACTGCTTCTCGGGCACCACCAGACCGCTCAGCTCCTCGTCGGTGTGCGCCGGATGCACCTGGGTGCTGGCATAGATCACTTTCGAGCCGGAGCGACCCACGCACGTGTAAGTCCTCGGCTCGCTCAGCATGTGATCGATGATGTGCACGGACCGAACACGGACAATCGCCGTGGGAGCGTCCTCGGAGACGGTGTTGGTCTCCAGATTGTCGAGCTCGGAGCGCGGCAAATGGCCGACGATCCACTGAATGCTGGGCACCTCGGAGCCCATCATCTCGCAGGCGATCTCAACGATGGCGCCGGGTGCCTGCTGCATCCTGGCCGGAGGCGTCTTGGTGAACTTCAGCCAGTCCTGCTCGAAGGGACGGTTCCGATGCTTCGACTGCGGCCGCTCCTCGGTCTCAATGGAGTTGTCCACATCGTTGTTCTCATCGACGGGCTCCACGGCCCGACTCTGGACAGCCGACAGGCTCCCGAACAGCAGCAGCGCTATGGCGCACAGATTTAAATTCATTTTCTGCAAGTGAAAATCGAACAACAAAAAAAGAGGCGTGGCTTAGTGATACGTGATCGAAAGTTTCTAAATCATGCGACTAGAATAAGGCGGGGTTCAAAAACCCGCAATGACTGAGCACAAAAATGGGAACAGTTATCAGGGAGCCAAGTCCAGGCCAGCTATAAAGGCTATAAATCACAATGTCGACTGATATCAGAGGAGCCTGCCTGCCTGCCGGACGGACGGACGATTCTTATCGACCTTCAGACTGTATCCCACACACTATTGCGAAATACGGTGCGCACAGTGGCACAAAAGCTGTTAATTTTTCATTTGAAGTTTGATTTTCTAATTTAATTTAAGTGTTATAATCAAATTTCGTTTTTATTTTATTATTTAACTGAATATTTGCTTTTTATTTGAATGAAAAAGCAAACATCAAAAGTAATATTTAATTATTTTTTTGTATTCCTTTCCAATTAGAACTAAATCCAAAACCAAATGAACTTAAAATTGCTCAAGCTCTCTTAAAAACGTGCTCTCTCTCTTTATCACACACACACACTCTCTCTCTTAAGTTTTTAAGAGCAGCTTAGCCTGAGGCAGGCTTCCAGCAAGCTTAGCTCAGTGGCAGAGCAGCCGCCTGGCAAACAAGACAAGCCAGGTTCGAAGCCAGTAAAAATTTTTCTTAAATATTTTTTTTTTTTTAATTTTTTTAGCAGCGCAATTGAAAAATTAATTAAAGTTATTTTTTAAATAAAAATTAGTTTCAACTATTTTGCAATTTTAACAATAAAAAATTCTTCACATATTTTTTTTTTTAATTTTATACCAGAATCTTTTTTTACTGTGCTATCCTGCGAGCGGCGAGCGAGCGCAAATCCTGCTTTGTACGGCAGCCGAAGATGTCCCAATTCGACTGGCCAATTTCACAATAATCACGCGGTGTGCGAACACCGAAAATAGAACAAAATCATGATAAATTGGCCGTTTGTTGGGGACACAAAGAGCTCACGTAGGCAGCGGAATTAAAGTGGATACAAAATCACAAAAAAAAAAAAATATTAAAAATAAATTAAATTGAAATCACATTTCGATGTGACGTCAGCTCCTTAGTGTGAAACACGCCCACGCGCCCATGGGCCAAAGGCCGAGCAAGCCTAGAGAAGACAACGAATATTCGTATACTCTAACCCCATGCATAAAATGTGTCGCGTCGTCCGTCTAGACAAGGGCGTGACCGTTTAGTTATTCAATAGATTTTCTTTCTTTTTTTTTTTTTTTGACGTCGCGCTACAGTTTCGAGGGTATTGTGCATATTATTAAATGGTCTATGGGTCTGGGGGGGTTTTCGAGACATTTTTATGTCTGGCGTTTTGCTGGCGAGTGTTGCATCAGATTTTTATGTATTTTTTTGACACGATTTGCCCTTCGCTATGGCGTTTTTTTGTTGTTATTTTTTGCTGAATCGATGAATTTGCTGAATTTGTTTTTTTTTTTTTTAAATTCAATTCGATATTTTGTGGAACTCTCGGTTTGGCATTGGGGGGGTCTGGTCTCGACTTACCTTTTGATTTGATTTCTTTTTTCTCTTCCGGTAAAAAATGTTTGCGAATTTCACCCAAACGTGGGGGCGTAAAAGAAGTAGGTGTGGCTGTCGCGTCTCTGGATTCTGTTTGTGGGATGCGCGAGCCGCTTTCTGCTCGCTCTCTGTTATGTTATGAAGGAGTTTATCAGCTCTAAGTTGTGATGGCTCCGGCTCTGGGCTTTCTGGTTGAAGTTCAGCAGCAGTTGGCTTAGCACTGACATAGGTACGGCGCGTGTTGCCGTCTTGGTAGCCTGGCAGCCTAGTGTTGGCGGAATCTTGAGTGCTTTGGATGCGAACGGAGCGGAGCAACTTCCTAGTTCCGATTCTGGTTCTGGGTGCGTGTCGTCTTTTGGCGAAATGCGAACTAGAACTAGTTTCAGTGGCTGGCAACGTAGCGTATGTCGAGCTGACGGCTTTGGCACATTCGAATCTCGGATTTCGAATTAGTTCTAGGAATGGGATTGGGGGGTCTTCTTCAGTTTGACTCCTTGATAGCTTCTAGTTGTAGTTGCGGTTGTTGTTGGTTCTTGTTGCGGCACTCGTTCGAATACGCACGGTTCATCGACATTACAAGTCAAGGTGTGTCGGCTACGTCAATGGCTTTGGCTTCGGCTCACGAATTTACAAATTTTCAACGCGCTTTGATCAGAAACGAAAAAACGTTGCAGCGAAAACGTATGGCAGGCAAACGGGGCAAAAGGCAACGGGCACACTCAAGTTGTGTTCAACAGCTGAATACTGTAACAACTGATTCGTCCACGGCGCTGTCTTCACTTTATATGCTCATCGCGTCGCTTGACGCTGCTTGCTTAACCGATTGCGTTCGCGCTCGCTCTCCCTCTCACACTCTGGTTCCACGGTGCTCGTTGCCGTTGGTCGTTCGTGATGCTGCACTTCGTTTGAGCTCGGGCCCGATGTCAACGCCAACGCCAGCGTCGACGCCGTCGTCGACGTCGCTGTCACCATTCTTGGCAAGATACGCATTCACAATTAATGATCCATCCGGAACGAAAGATTACGAACCAGCTTATACGGCTTAAGAACTGTTCATCTCGGTTTTAATCTTTTGATTTGCGGCATTTAAAATCGCAAAACTTGATATTTGTGTGGCCAAATCAAAAGCGAAGCAGTTAAAGCTCAAATTGAACACACATTTAACAGGTACAGTTGCACATAGAATTCGCCGCACTTTCAATTCCTAGCCAATGCAGTCGCGACGTCGACATCAGCGTCGGCGTCGGCGTCGGCGTCGGAGTTAAAGTTGGAGTTGGGAGGGGGGAACCAGTTGACAACAACAACACCAAGAAGAATTCAAATGTATGGCAAAGCGTAGCAATTCTGCTGCTTCTTTCTGCCGCGTACGTGCTTTTTGGCGCGCGGAGGAGCGAGGAGCAAGCAACGAGAATGCGGCTTGGTGGAAGGTTCCATTAACCGCGACCCAAGTCGCTTGTTCGCCCGCTTGTCTGCTTGTCTGCTTGTCTCTTCGCCCCCTTCCTTCCACCCCCCCGCACGCTGTTCAATGCAATCAAGTGAGTGCCAGTTTGTCTGCTGCGATCGTTCGGTTGAGGGCAGAAACCACAATGTAAGCGGCACTGATTGCCCGGCGGGGGAAGGGGCGGGTGAGGAGTGGAAGCAGGGGGGATCGCCAGTGCAGCCATAATGGCAGACAGACTGGCAGCAATTGAACAGATCGCGTGTTCGCTTTCCGCTGTGCGCGGTTACGTGTGTGTGGATAGTAGATAGTGATCACTAGTGATCGGTGCTCGTTGATCAGTGGATGGGGTGTTCGGCGTTCGGTGAGGGGAGTGCCGCTGTCAGCTAGTTGCCAGTTGCCAGTTGCCAGTTGCCAGTTGCTTGTTGCTGGGCGGCAGCCAGATCGGGGTCCCGGGTCGTGTTCTCAGTTCCAACTAGACTATTGCGCTGGCTCTGACTGGTTATACCCAGCACCCAATTTAGACGGTTAAGATCGAGTATATACACTTGTGTAACAGAGTGAAGATAAATTATTAATTATATATATACTCTTGATCGGGAGGTAACGAAATTGTTATAGAGTATCTCCGAGTCGAGTACACCCGACTATAGCAATCTTAGCTATTATTAAGGTGTACATTTTGAAGCCAGTAAATTTTGCAGAAAATTTAACTTAACTTCATAATCGATAATTATCGATTATGGTGTTACTTTTGGAGTCAGTAAATTTGGCAGAACATACACCATTCTTTTCTCCAGAATCGATAAATATCGATTAAGGTGTTAATTTTGGAGCCAGTAAATTTGGCAGAAAATTCAACAAACATCAGTCGAAAGAATTTAAGTTTTCTTCATAATCGATAATTATCGATTTGAAGTCTATTTAAAGCTTTTATCTGGTTTTTGGTATATGCACACACTTAAATTTCCGACAGCGAACAATAAACACAAAAGTCATATTCAACTAACATTTCCTGTGTAGCACAGGGTATCTGCTAGTCGAGCACGCTCGAGTCAAGCACTCTTGTTGTATTTGTCACGACAGTGTCGGCATTATCAGGCGCATTGACAGCGGCCAACGAGCTGCAATTCTACGAGTAATATATTTATTGCACATAACACAAATCGTCCAACCGCAGGCCCCCCTCTCGTAAACCCCCCCCCCCCCCCTCCCTGTACTCCCCTTAAACACTTGGCAGCTGCTACAATTGGCGGCTTGTCGCCGTCGCACAAAGCGAAACTCAATTGAGCAAATGAAAAATCAACGCAGGTGCTGGGCGAGATTGCGTCTCGTGTCTCGTGCCGCGGCCCTTTGCCGCAAAAAAAAAAGGCTAAAAGGGGTGCGGGGGGAACGGGGTACGATCATAACGTAACGTTGACGCAAGGGCCATTTTGAATGGGCTTTTATGTGTACGTGAGTGCGATCGATCGATCGATCGATAAATAGCCAGCTAGTTCAATCGATCCGTGTGGCATTTCCTATCGATTCAATTAACTGGCTGCAGTTGAATTTTCATTGAAGTTCCAAAAAAGGCGCTCGCAATACGGATGCAATCTTGGAACCTAGCATAAAGCCGTAGAAAGATACAGATACAAATTCAGCTAAAGGTAAAGTTGCTTGAAATGATCACACCATTTAAAGTTGCAGTCGGGTGTAACTGACTAGAATAGTAACTAAAAAAACTGTCAAAAATAGTCTTTATTAATCTTAAGATTGTTGTAGGGTTTATCGATTTACCACGCCCCTAGTAGGCGTACCCTAAGAATATTTGTACAAACTTTAGAGGAGCTGCTCAGTATTCTGGCGGATTTTATAAAAATAGCTTTAAAACTAAGGGAGATATATAGATTAAATAAATTTTAACTAAAGTGTTCTTCTGAACCTAAACCGAATATGCTCGTTTTACATCTTAAATAAGTATTAAAACAATACATATTCATAGGCAGGCGGCACCGGCCGGTACCGATCAGCGATCTGTGATCAGTGATCGGTAATTTATTACCCTAAAAGAGACAATTTCCTAGAAATCTGACGGGGCCGAAAGAAAAAGCAACACAAGAAGAAATAAAGAAAGGTCGCGATCGTACGATCGTCAGATCATTTGTGATCGCGATCATACGATGATCATTTGGCGATCATTTGATGGCACCAATTATTGCATCATGCAGGGGGTACAAAAAAATAGAAGGGGAAGGTTTTGGCTAAGCTAAGAAAGATGCACAGAGTTGGCTAACGAAATTGGCTAGCTTCCGCTAATTGGGCTTGGTTTGCACATTTGTGGCTAATTAACGTGGTCGTGCAGCAAAAGCGATCAGCGATCAGCGATCGGCGATCGGCGATCACCGGAACTGGGCTGAGACATGTTGGCCATGGCCAGAAGGGGATTGGCAGCGTGCCTGTTACTGAAACGGCTCATTCAAAGCCAAAGGCAAACAGACAGAAGACAGAAATACAGTTCGGAGAAATGATAGTGCAACATGCAACAGCCAAGACCAGTCACACACACACACACACAGACACAGACAAACACACAGGTGTGTGTTGGCATGTGAATTGCAGTTTGTACGAATCATGAATGCATCTGTGAATTTATATATATATACTTTTATACATATATATATGTATGTATGTTTGTATGTGCTACACCGGGTGACGACGTGAGAAAATTCATGTGCATGCCACAAATTCTGTGCCGTTGCCATTTGGGTTTTACTAGCATTTCAACCTGTGTGCGGCTGCACTCAGAGAAAAATCTAATAAATACAAAAAAATCAATACAAACTGTACCCAAAGCAAGAAAAACACTTGTGAGCAAATTTAAAAAATTTAAAATAAAATTCTTTTGAATTGAAATCAAATTAAAGTGAAAATAATTTAAATGTATCTATTAAATCTTTGCTAAGTCAGAAATAAATAAAATTGAATTAAAAATGTTAAAATCTTTTTAAGCACAAAAAATCTGGATAAGATACAAATCATTGAAATCCATTTTTAAGCACAAAAAGTCTTGGTAACATAATTTTTTAGTTAAGTCAGACATTTTGTTTTTAGTTATGAGATAGAAAAGATAAAAAATATTATTCAAGTAATAAATATTTATCAAATATTTGGAGCCATTAATTTGAAAGATAAGGTTTCAAATTAAAATCCAAAAAAAAAACAATAAAAAAAATTAGAATGAAAAGTTCGAGTTCGAATATCAGGCCGGTTTATGTACATATACATTGTGTATATTGTTTCCTAGTTTCTAATGATTTCCAAAAAAGTATTTTTTGGTTTTATTCAACTCCAGTTTTAGAACATTCAAAATTAAAATTTTAAAAATTGAATTTCTATTTTATTTGAATGCTTGAGTTTTAATAAGAAAATGTTACGAATTCAAGCAGCTGCCACTTGGCTTAAGTAAGTCCTAATTTTCGCTGAGTGTAGCCGCGTTGCTGGCCAACAGCACTTGGCCGTCATTGATTAAGTTCAAGCTGCGCTTGGCAACAGCCTCGAAACAGGCTCGTGTCTGGCCGGGTATAAATGAGGAGAAGAAGAAAAAAATAAGGGAAAAATCCCGCCAACTATGTAAAGACGATTCCATTGAAACCCACGGGCTAGCTTCTACTTTAAGGTTAGGTTGGATTTTGAGGTTAGGTTCGAGCCGGCATGATAAGGCACTTTTTGAGCCTGAACTTGAATTCAACTCAAACCAACAACAACTATAAAGTGGGTTTCCCTTTCAAGCAAGTAACATTCAACGTAACTCGGCCACAATTAATGTGTGTGCAGCAAATGTAATGGAAAATTTTATATATTTTTTTTTTTTGGGTGAAGTGTGGAAAATTTTTTGATGTACGAGAAATCGAAATGAAATACAATAATCGTTAATTGCTGTGTGTGTGTGTGTGTAGTTGTGTATGTTGAGACGCATTAACTAAAATAATAAATAAATTACAATTTGTATATTGCCTGGTGCGATATCTGGAATACGCTCGCACTTCCTCATCTGCTCATTCATATTCATACAAGTGTGTGTGTGTGTGTGTGTGTGTAAGTGTGCTATTGTAATTTATCAATTAACCTATGGAGTGTGCTATGTGCTTGCTTATCTGTATGGGTGCAGTAAATATGTGTGTGTGTGTAAACTGCTTCCCTTGCATTCTCAGCGCGCATTAAATTGAACTGAGTGCGTGTGTGTGTGTGTGTGTGTGTGTGAGTGTTTGAACTGTCTCCGGTTACCTTTTGGTTGAGTTGTGCAACAAGCCGAGCACCCAACACCAACACCAACACCAACGCCAGCTTGTGACCATCGTTGAGGCGTCAGCGTCGACCACCAATGGAGTATCCGACGTCGCGTCGATGCTCGCCCAATTCAACGCTGCGATTGCATCAGCCATTTAGACGCTGCACGGCAATGGCAGCGCTGTCGACGCCAGCAGCGGTGCGTTCGCCATTGAGCGGTTAAAGCGGTAAAGCCGAGCATAACCCAGAAGCCCTTGCCCTGGTCACACTCGACTTACCCGTTCCCGCTCCCGCTCTCGCTCTCACTCTCTTGCATGCGCTTGTGTTCGTTAAGCTATTCGAATGAGTCACAGTTTGCTTTAATCGCAGCTATTAACAAATACCAGCGATATTGCGTGTAAAAAAAAATCATTTTTAAAAAAACCCAAGTCTAAGAATTGGCTGCACGAGTTGGGATTCACGTAGACCCGCTACGTCAGCACTGCCCACTGATTATGTTTTTATTCAAATTAAAATGATTTATGGGAATTTCTTTTTCGCCGCATGCTGCAAATTCGCTGGTTCCGTATTGCGCCGTTCGAATGCGAGCAGACACAATACAAATTTTGCAACATATAACATATACAGCACACATACATACATACATGTGTGTTTTCCTAATTCAATAATAACAATTTAAATATAAAATAGTTCGTCATTGTTATTGTTATTATACTATTGCGTAAAGAAAACAAAATCATTCCAGAGTAAATCTGATGACGTATGTAGATGTTTTTAACTACACGCTATTATCAATGCAAAGTTTGTTAGAGCTTGAAAAACAATTATGAGCAGTATGTATGTAGCGTATGTATGTAAACGGAAAATAATCAAAAAGGGGGCTCGTTTCCTCACACACATACAGTCGCACACACACACTTCGAGGACAGGGCCGCGCGCAATGGAAATCGAATCGAATGAGGCGAATGCCACACAATTAACAATTTCTCCCAATTGACAGCGTTTACCAACACACACACACACTAACATGAATGTGTCGCCCATTTATCTCGTTGCCACGATATCAACATAATGGAAGCTTTGCCTGTGCGCTTGTGTGTGTGTGTCGCAGCAGCGTAACGTCACACGAAATTCGCCGCACCCGCACCCACACCCTTTGCCCATTTGGCCACTTGGGGGCTCGTCTCTCGCTGCTGGCCCAGCGCAAGCATCGGCAGAGCGTCGCACACACACACACACACAAGAGCATACTCAAAGAGCGGCGAAGCTCCAGCAGCGCTGTTTGCTCTTTCTCTGCTGCTCGACTTAATGCTCTTTTTATCTCTTTCGCTCTTGATCGCCGGCATGCAAATGCGCCGAATGCAAATGCAAAATGCAAAATTGATTGCCAAAGCGAATGCCGTTGATCCGCTCCCGTGCAGCCCCCTCGGCCCCTCTTCTCTGTCGCTATCTCTTTCGTGCTGCCTCCTTCTTAATAGCTGTGACGCATTTGAACTCACATTTGACGCCCGTCGTCCGACTTCGCAGCTTCTCGCTGTCACCTCCGTCGAGTGCTTTGATAATTCCATATGTGCATATTTCATTGCGCTTTTCGCCTTCAATTTTTTTTGCTTAGTTTTTGTTTTTTCTTTTTCATTAAATAAATTGCAATTTATTACAAAGCGATCTGATTATTAATTGCTTTTGAATTGATTTTGCTTGTCGACCCGTTTGAAACGAGCAGTGCAACTGTAGCGGCGACGGCGACGACGACTGCGACGGCGGCTGCGGCTGCGACTGAGGCTGCGTGACCAGCGCAACGTCAAGTGACAATTCTGCGTGGATGTTTCGCGGCGCACGTAGCCCAGTCCCAATTGGTGCGAATTCCAATCGGATCGAGTCACCAAATGCAATGCTCCAATAAGCGGCATTTTCAAATTTCGCCTTATATCAAAATTCGCTTCGAATGTCGAATTTAAATGCAGCGTATTAAATTCTAGATGGAACCGCTTTTAATTTGCCAAAAAAAAAAAAAAATAACAACCCAAAGCTGTAGTTTATTTTTCCTTACTCTTTTTTCATATTTAAAATTTTTTTTATATTTTTTGCGTCTTTATTCTTCTCCCATCCTTGGTCAGTTATTTACTTATGAAGGGACTTGTTATTGTTTATGCTTCGGAACATTAAAGCATATTTCTGTTCGCCTGAGAAGAGCTCTACATACACACTTGAGAACGGAGAACGGAGAAGTCTCACAGTCTCAAGAATCCACATTCGAAAGCAAAAATAAACATAAACACATAGATCTTTTACATCTTCAAAATCGAGCAGACTTGCCGGCGTCAAGCCCTTCCGATTTGTGCCCGAGAAATCTTACGATTATCTCACGATTATCTCATATATCATGCGAATTATTTCAATGTTCACTTTGATCCCGACAATCTTTTCTTTCGGGTCAATTTTGCTGTGCCCTGCGATAAGCGCTCTGAACGTCATCATCATATATATATATATGTTTTATTTGTAGGCCCCGCTATAAACAATTATAATAATTATTGACTAAATCACGAACTCTGATATTTAAATGGCATCGCAGTCAGATCTACTTTCAACCACTTTAATCCACTTTAATTCTGAAACTTGTATACACTTGAGCAGACCACTCAAGTAGCTGCTTAAAAAACAGGGTATATATACATATATAGACATATATATATGTTCAACTGAACAGCAAAATAACAAACAACTTGAGCATAACAAAGTCGGAGCATGAAATTGAAAATTCTCAGAAATATGCTACATTTGACTAATGGGTATTTTTCGACAAGCGATTTTTTTTATTGGCATTACGGTAAAAACGCCTTATTTGAATTGCAAATTAATCAATTTTTATTTTCTGTTTGAAATCAAGGCTACGATTACACAAGATTGTGAAATAAACCAGTTAGAGTGTGTAATATTCGGTATTCCAAGAAAAAAAAATTTCTTGATTATTAAGCTCATGATATCGATTTTAATAGATTTATTTTTTTTTATTTTATAAGATTTTAATAGATAACTTATAAGAGTTCGAGAAGAGATTTTTTTTGGCTTCATCTTTTAATTTTTAAGGAGGACAAAAAAAGCACCTTAGGTAATTATTTCTATATTCTGAATATGTGTGGGAGTTATAGATTTAATGGGCGCAACAAAAAAATTCAAGCTGACTCAATTAAACATATAATACACACAAAACCAATATACTCCACTGCACTTAACGAACAGTGTATAACATTGCGTTATTTCGCACTATTAAATAATAATTGATGAATTGATGATATCGCTAAAATTACTGTTAGGCCGGAAAGCGGCGAAATTGCAAGTTACACGTAAATAGATAGTAGATAACACAGGTGTCAGGTGTCATTAACGGTGAGTCAGTGAAAACCCAATTGGGAAACGATAAGAGGGAACCGCTGCGACGAATTCGCCTTAAAAACCGTTTGGAATCACATTCGCATTTTTGATTTATGACTGAATATTTTTGTATTATAATTATAATTAGAATTTTAGTTACCTGCATTTTTAGCTTATTAGGTTTGATTTTCCTTGGTTTTTCTTCTTCACACTTGACGTTTTTCACTGGTCGCACCGAGCTTTTTCACAGTTTCGCCTCAGGATTTCCTTATTTCGTTTAGTTTTTGGTATTTTGTTTTAATTTCTTTTTTATTTGATTTTATCTTGTTCCGTTTTGGGTTCTGGTTCTGGTTCTGTTGCGCTCGGTACGGTTCGAGATGTGACTGCTGGCTAGTGTTGTACTGTGCGGCGAAAGGTTGAGCATCCATGCTTTTATATCGGCCGCCGAATTCAACAAGTGCTGCTGCCGCCACCGCCGTCGTCGCCTTCGCCTTCGCTGTCGCCGCATCGTCAAAGCGAAGGCAAATTGGACTCCACGTCTTATTAACAGTTATGGCGTCGCTGTCTCCGTTTTTGTGCGTGTATTGGTATTGCTTTTGCTATTGTCATTGCTATTGGTATTGGTATTTGTATTTGTATTTGTATTGGTATGTGTATTAGTTTCGCTGCTGCTGCTGCTGCTGCTCTGATGCTGTCGGCGTCGTCTTGGTCGCTTGTATGTGTGTGTGTGTGATTTTTCTGTGTTTTGTTTGTGGGTGTCGATTTGCCGGGTTGCTGTTTCCTTTGATTGAAAAAATATATATGCAAATTTATTTGAATTATTTTATATAGATTACATTTTTCTAATTAATATTCGCGCAGATATTGTGCATTGAAATGAAATGCGTGCGCATTTCATTTAACACCTAACCTCAATCCATAATTTAAGTACAGTTTCGGACGTCAGCAGCTTTAACAGCTAACTTCAAGCCTTAGGATCAAGATCGCATTCTACGGCTGTGAGCAAGTGCTTAAAATTTCGATATTATTTAATCAGAGTACGTTAGCATAAAGTTTGTGTAAAATAGATATTGGCTAAATGAAAGAGTCGTATAATAGAAATATTATACGACCTAAAACCTAACCTAAAATAAAAATAATTGCAAAATTATCTGCCTATTCATGCATTATAAAACTTAAAAATTTTAAAAATTCTGGAAATAAAAATCATGTAACTGGAGAATTATCCTAGCGCTACAAGTGCAACTGAAATTTGTTTAACCCATTGTTGACCCTTGTGAACTTTGAAGCAGCTTTTTAAGTGGTGGAAATCATAATATTTAATTTTTTTTTTTTTAATTGAATAGCCAGCGATAACTGCATTTGATTTGCGCCCTCTCCAAGTCCGGGCCGTAGTCGAAACCAGTTACAGCTGGGCCAACGCTTCCGTCGATGTGGATGTGGATGTGGATGTGGCTGCAGTTTGGCGAACTCTGGTGGCGGCTTTTGGCAGACCTGCTGCCACCAGAGATTTGTCATCCATTTGCATAGCCGGCGGACGCAGCTGTTGGACGGCCGGCTTTAATTGATTCCGTGCCATAAATTGAAATGCACTCGCTTTTCAAGTCGGTTGCACAGACGAAACCGTTAAATTCAAATGAAGTGGCACTTTAAGCTAGGCGCGGCCAGGGTAGGGGTAGGGGTTGGGGTTGGGTGGGGGGTTGTTGGTGGTGGTGCCACGCCATAGGTGACATCCGACATGACATCCAAATAATTGCGAATATCTGCTACACAATCATCATAATGAGCGGCTAATCAATGGGACTGTGGGGACCCGACCTCGCTGCCTGGCAACAGCCCCCTTCCCCCCACCCCCTTCGTATACCCCACTCGGCCCACACGCATTCGTTATCTGGGCGAGCCTTCTTCCCGGCCAGGCCAAAAGACGCCCACGCGCTCGCCGAGCCAATTTGGAGAACAGTGGGCAGCAATAGGGCTTCATTGGAATTGCCAGCTTGTCTCCAATTGATAAAAGGGCCAACGCACAGTGGTTCAAACATAGGCAAACAACCTTTTGAATCGGAAAATAACATATAAAATACAAAATAGAGTTTTTGTTACAGCAGCTATTTATTTTAATTTGCTGATCGATTCTTATAAATAAAGCGGTCAAAATAAAGTCGAACATTACATTAGTTCCATTATATTTCTATATATTATTATTATATTTTCATACTTTCGTCCAAAAGTTCCCATAAGAGCTAATAAGGTATATATAATTTTAAAAGCTGTTAATAACACACGCAGAAATTATTCATGGAAATGGTGTCTGTAGGGTTACAGCTTTATGTTAATTATCTTTGAACCCCTCTACGCGATTCTCACAAATTCAAGTAAGGCCTGCCGACTTTCGGTGTTTTTAGTGATTTTTTTTGTGTAAGTGTGTGTGTTGCTTAAAAGTTATATTTTTTATAGGTAAGTGTTTTTTTTTATAGGTAAGTGGCTCTCACTCAGTGGCTCACTCTTATTTTCAATTTCTCTCTTTTCCTTAAATCTTTCTCTCTACTCTTTTTTCACTCTCCTATCCTTCCACTTTCTCTCTCTCTCTCTCTCACACTCTCTCTCTTACTCTGTCACTCTCTCTTTCTTACTCTCTCACTCTCTCTCTCTCTCTCTTTTTCTCTCTCACACTCTCTCTCTGTCTCTCTCACTCTTTCTCTCTCTCACACTCTCTCTCTCACTCTTTCTCTCTCTCACACACTCTCTCTCTCTCTATCTCTCTCAATCCCTCACTCTCTCTCTCACTCTCTCCCTCTCTCTCTCTCTCACTCTCTCCCTCTCACTCTCTCTCTCACTGTCTCTCTCACTCTTTCTCTCTCTCACACTCTCTCTCACTCTTTCTCTCTCTCACACTCTCTCTCTCACTCTCTCCCTCTCTCTCTCACACTCTCCCACTCTCTCTCTCACTCTCTCACTCTTTCTCTCTCTCACACTCTCTCTCTTTCTCTCTCTCACACTCTCTCTCTCTCTCTCTTTCTCATTCTCTCTTTCACTCTCTCACTCTTTTTATCTCTCTCAATCCCTCTCTCTCACTTTCTCCCTCTCTCTCCCTCTCTCTCACTCTCTCCCACTCTCTCTCTCACTCTCTCCCTGTCTCTTTCTCTCCCTCTCCCTCTCTCTCTCTACCTCTGTCTCTCTATTCATCATGTTAAATATATCGATAACAGACATCGATAGCCGTAATCGATAACATCCTTTTAACCCCTTCCTTAAAGTTCCTTTTTGGTTTTTTTAAACAATATTTTGCGTATTTTGTGCATTCGAATCACTGTGCAGCGTCTCGCCCACGCCAAATGGCGACTGTCGACTGTTGACAGCCGCCTGCTGGACAGACGCTGTCCCTAGATCCGCCAGCTCCCTGGCCGCCAATTGGCCATCATCATCATCGCCAGCCAATCAATCAGCAGCATGGCGTAATTAAACGCAGTAAACTAACAACAGTTGCTTTCTTTTCTTTTCACTTCTGCGTATTTGTTTATTTTTTTTTCGCTTTTTTCTTGTTGTGGAGCAACAGCGACGCAGTGAGCCTCAAATTAGTTGAGTTAATCACAATCACTAAAACGACGCCATGTCCTTTAGTCCCCCGACCCTAAAATGATTTTCTTTTCTGCGAAAATTATGGGGCATACTTTTAGGGGCTAGCTTAATGTATACCCTGTATATTAAGAGGTTGCTATTAAACATTTTAATGCAATTCCAGTGCCAAAAAATACGTATTCTTTCTAGACTTTAAATAACTTATGGAAAGCGTGTATTTATTTTGGAAAATAAATTTTATTTTCAAAATTAAAAATTTTCAAATATTTGTAAGCGATTCTGGTGGTCACAATTGGTATAAAAAACAACATTAAAGCTGATTCTGAGCGTGTCAAATTTTTTGTCACAATCAAAATTGAGAAAAATTAGGACATACAAATTTATTGGATCCATAGCACCCATACTTCTACCGCCCATAACTTTGTCAAAACTTAACCGATTTCCATGTATGATGGTATTTTAGTCAATAGTTTTCATTTAGATTAAGTCTACATTTAAAATATATTGATTTTTGAATATACATTTTTTGGATTTTTTTTGAAAAAAATCCTTTACTCCTTTACCCTTACTTAATTTCAATTTAGAAAAATCATCCCAAAATCGACAAAAATGTTGACATGTAAAGCTCTCCGATCTCTCATATTTCAAACTCCCCTAACTTTGTCAAAACTTAACCGATTTTCATGTTTGAAGGCATTTTGTTCAATATTTGTCCTATAAATTCATTCTACATTCAAAATATATTCATTTTTAAAATTAAATTTTTTTTGAATTTTTGGTCAAAAAAAGCATGTACTCCCCCCTTATGATTTTTCAAAAAAAAAATTTTGTTTAAAAAGTTAAAATTTTGAATTTTTGTTTTTAATTGATTGTATTTGTCATAATTAGCATAAAAAACAACATTTGGACAGGTTTTGAGGTGGTCAAATTTTTGGTCAAAAATCATGCCAAAATCGAAAAAATTTTTGACATGCAAAGCTCTCCGATCCATATATTTCATATTTCAAATTCCCCTAACTTTGTCAAAACTGAACCGATTTTCATGTTTGAAGGCATTTTGTTCAATATTTGTCCTATAAATTCATTCTACATTCAAAATATATTCATTTTTGAAAATAAAATTTTTTTGAATTTTTGGTCAAAAAAAGCGTGTACTTCCCCCTTATGATTTTTCAAAAAAAAATTTTTTCAAAATTTAAAATTTTGAATTTTTGTTTTTAATTGATTGTATTTGTCATAATTAGCATAAAAAACAACATTTGGACAGGTCAAATTTTTGATCATGCCAATCGAATCATGCCAAAATCGAAAAAAAAATGTTACATGTTAAGTTTTTGGATCCACATCTCCCATATTTTAAACTACCATAACTTTGTTTAAACTGAACATATTTTCATGGTTGATTGCGTTTTCGTCATGATTTATTCCCTAGATAAAATCTGTATTTCAAAAATTTGTTTTAAAATTTTTTTTTTTATTTTTTGAAAAAAAAATCATGTACACCTCTTATTTATTTAAAAAAAAAAAATATAAAATTATAATTTTAACCGATTCTGTCATAACTACGTTGGTGAAATTAATAATTGATATGTCATACCTAAAAGTACGCTATTTTTTTCTATGTGATAGATTAATTAATAGCTCTCTTGTAAAATATTTTATCTATGGCCTTCTGGTGAAGCTATATTTATGAGCAGCGGTATACGTAACAGTTTTGTTGAGCTTACAAAGCTTTTTATTTGAGCAGCAACAACACGTTTAACAAAAACTCATTCAAGGTTGAAGGCTTACACCAGAAAAGAAAAGTTTGTAGTCAGGCGAACTTTGTTTTATATAAATGGCAAAATTAAGTAGGCGAAAAAAGTGAAGAATTCTTGATAACGGAAGATTTATGAACTGGAAGCTAAAAAGCCTTAAGCAATGGCTACTAATTATAATTATAAATTACAAATAAACAGTAATAAAAAATAAAAATATGGGTTATTAAAGGATAGATTTAACTTAATAAATAATTTTAAAAAATTTTTAAAGCAATAAAGTAAAATAAATAATGACGAAATAATCATATATCACTCGAAAAACATGCACAATTATCAACTCTTCTGCTTCTTGGCAGTGTTAAATGTAATAAAAAGAGTTTCTGGTGAAATTCTGGTTTTTATGCTAACATTACCTGTTTGACCCGTTTTGGGCAGTGTGCACTAACCATTTGCGTTGGGTGTATAGAAAAAAGCTTTGCTCTTTCGCTTTCTCCTCCCAATCTGAATTCCACTCGAACAGTCGTCAAACGGACGTCGTTGCTGGGGGAGGTTCCGCGCAGCTCGTGTTCGACTAAATCTATCTAATTAATTCTTAGCAACAAGCTGTCGATCGTACGATCTTCAATATAAACAATTTGTGTACATAAAAATGGCCTCCTACAGTTGCATACCAAGTGCTCTTAGACAGTCGAAGCTCCTGGCAACACGCGGCTTTAACGAGCGTTTTCTGGCGAGGAATCTATCGGCCACACAAACGCTGGCGGACAGACACGAGTAAGTTATCAACGACCACTCCCATTGGGAGCCGGCAAAAGTAATAACAAATAAACACAAACAGCTCCCAATCGTAAACTTTGGACACTCCGCGTGCATATATATTTATTGGTATACAATAAAACCTGTTTGTGAATATATATAAAAAATGCAATTAGCATAATTACAGCATCAGCTGTTTTATACACATTGGAAAATGGCAAAAATGGGTATGATGTGTTTGTGGAAATGTATGTGAAAACTAAATTATATTATCGATCAGCATCGATGGCTAAGTTGGTATATATACGAGCTTTATCAAACTAAGCTAAGTCCGTCTTATTGTCTATATATTCTACATCCTTTTATTTTGTTTAAATTTGAAATTGAAATTTTCGCACTTTTTAATAAATTTACTCCAAAATCGATAAATATCGATTTTTTAAAAATTGGCCCAGAAGGTATTTAACAATTAATTTTGATAGTGAGTCGCAGCCGCAACTAGCAAATAAGTTCAAATATATATTTGGGCAGCTCACATCTGGGTACAGGGTATCTGCTAGTCGTGCATTCTCGCCTAGAGCACTGTTATCAAGAGTACGCTTTTATTACTTTAATGATACGAGAAACAAATGTTGCTTAATTAAATACAGGGTATTTTTTAGTCGACTAGCGCACTCTTTCTCCTTTCTTCTGATTATGTATTATCTATTGATGTATCAAAATATTGATGTATTAATGTCACAATCCGCTGCTCTATTTTCAGATGCAAAGTTTTGGTTGTTGGTGGCGGCGCGGGAGGCTGCGCCATGGCCGCCAAGCTCTCCTCGCGCCTGGGCCGGGACAAGGTGATCGTGCTGGAGCCAGCCGATGTACGTAAGCACCAATGCACTGTGAAGATCACTTGAGTCCAAATTTACAGCTGCGTTCCCCGTAGAGACACTACTACCAGCCCATGTTCACACTGATTGGAGGCGGCATGAAGCGCCTGGAGCAGTCGTACAAGTCCATGGCCGAGGTGCTGCCCAAGAAGGCCAAGTGGCTGCGCGAGGCGGCCGTCGAGTTCGATCCGGATAGCAATACGGTGAAGACAACGGCTGGGAACACAATCAAATACGATATGCTGCTGATTGCGACGGGTCTGCAGCTGAACTACAACAAGGTAAGCCCGAAAGAGTTCCAAAGAACTTGCCCAAGATGGCAACGTTATGTTCTCTCCACGCACAGATACCCGGCCTGGAGGAGGCACTGGCCATACCCAACGGCAAGGTGTGCTCCATTTACTCGCCCAAGTACGTGGACAGGGTGTACGACTGTCTGCGTAATATTGAAGCCGGCGAAGCCATCTTCACGTTTCCCTCGTCGCCCGTCAAATGTCCCGGTGCACCACAGAAGATAGTTTACATCGCGGAGCACTATTTCCGGAAGGTAAGCCTGGTTTCAAACTAGTGATGTTAATCCAAAACGAACTTCGTTTGAAAACCATCGATTTATCGATATATTGAGAATATATTATCGATGTTTAAATATCATTTAACATCACTAGTCAAATGAACAAAATGAACGCCGATTGAACTGATTAATCGATTAATCGATTTATCGATAAATTAAGAAACACTATTATCGATTATAAAAGTTATAGCGGCTCTAACTCCAAATTACTTTACAAATTATACTCCAGTTTTCTTGATGCGTTAAGCTGTTAATTTACTGTAGACGAGTATTGGGCAATCGATTACACCCGACTAAAACGTTCTTGTTGTTTTTTTTTTCAGTTGGCCAAGCGTAATAATATTAACATTACATACAATACGGCGCTGCCCGTGCTTTTTGGCGTTAAGCACTATGCTGATGCGCTGTGGCCCATTGTGAAGAAGCGCAACATAACGGTGAACACTCGCCGTAATCTGATTGAGGTTAAGCCCGGTCAGGATATTGCGGTCTTCGAAAATCTCGACAATCCCAACGAACGCTTCGAGGAAAAGGTATGTTTGAATAGCCGATATCAATGTATATTATATATTCTATTTAATGATATTTGTGAGTAGTACTCCATGCTGCACGCCGTACCCCCGATGAGTGCGCCGGACGTGCTGGCCCGCTGCAAACAGCTTGTGAACGAGACGGGATTCGTGGACGTGGACAAGTCAACGTTGCAGCACACAAAGTACAAGAACGTGTTCGCCATTGGCGATTCGTCTGGTTCGCCCAATTCCAAGACTGCCGCCTCAGCAGGTAAGCTTTTAATCTGTCTGATATGGTTCGGGTGTGTCCGGTTAGAAGATACCCTGTATACTGCTATTATTAGTACCATAAATGTACGTACAATAGTTAAAAGTGATATGCGAGGGAGTCTCCGGTTAGGAAACATATATCAACACATATCGATACTTATCGATTTTCGGAAAAAAATATAAAAGGTTTCGATTCAATTTAGCTTATCATCATGATCAATATAATAAGATGGCTTTTCTCACTTTCTTTTTTCTACCTCTCACATATATTCTTTTAACTTTCTTATCACAACCTTCGTACCAAATTCTGTTCCCTTTTTATATGAACAGGGGATTAAAAAATAAACTCTCTTATCTTTTAGCTGCACAGTCACCCGTTGTCTTTCGTAACATGATCGCCGCGCTCAAGGGTAAGCCCCTGGTGGATGTCTATGATGGATACGCATCGTGCCCCCTGGTTACTGGCTACAGTAGCGTCATTCTGGCCGAGTTCGACTATAATCTGACACCGCTGGAAACGTTCCCGGTGGCACAGAATAAGGAGCGCTATTCCATGTTTATCATGAAGAAAGACTTTATGCCGTTGCTGTACTGGAAGATGATGTTGACGGGCCATTGGAACGGACCCGCACTCATGCGTAACTTGTTGGGTGTTTTGAAATTCAACAAGAAATGAGTTAGTCTCTAACAAGTAACACATCATGTGATCCACACATTAAGGAATGCATTAACTTTATTTTGTATAATATAAGCTGACTGTATTTTTCGAAGCACAGTATTTGAATTTAACGGCAGTTTTATTTGGGTGTTAATTAACAGCGCTCTGTTAGTTAACATAATTGACTTTGTCATTCACAGCTGTGGCCGTAGAATGGCAACAGCAACAAGTTATAGTTATACCACTATATCGTGCTTATAACAATAATTAAAGATTTTAATATAAAACCTTTAATTATTATTAGATTTATTAGAAATAAAATAATTTAGTCAAAATTAAAGAAAATTGTATTTGAAAAATACAACACTGCGCATGTTGCGCAAATTTGAGCCACATGAAGTTGGCTGCGAACGCAAATCGAAAAAACAAGAGGAAGAACAAGCGTGGCGTCTATATGGGCGCAAGCATTTGAAGCTAACGAACAAATTTTTTTCGAAGAAAGGAAAAAAAAAAAACAAGAGTGCAGCTGTAATAAAATTACAACAAAAAAAAACTATCAAAATGAAAGCAATGTGAGTAGAGTAAATATTTGTTAATACAATTTATGCTAAATGTGCATCATATTTATCAAATATGCCGCAGGGCTCGTACGCCGATGCGCGTCCCGAAAACACCCCGCATGGCGCAGGCGCAGACGCACACAGAGAAGCGTCGGGACGTGTCCGGCAAACAGCAGGATCCGGTGAATGTGTTTTGTCGCGTCCGACCCCTGCAATCAGAGGGCGATCTGACGTGTCTGCGGGTGAAGAACGCGACCACAATTGCGCTGAACTCGCAGGATCAGCTGCTGCCCCACAAACAAAACGGCGCCCAGCGCGAAACGCAGTACATCTTCAAGCACATCTTTCAGCCGGATGCCACGCAACAGGATGTGTTTGCAGCCGTGGCACAGCCTATGGTTGAGAATCTGGTGCGGGGTCGGAATAGTCTCCTGTTCACGTACGGCGTCACCGGCAGCGGTAAAACGTACACGATGACGGGAAATGCGCGACATCGCGGCGTCATGCCGCGCTGCCTGGATCTGCTGTTCCGCACCATCTCCGACTATCAGGCGAAGAAGTTTGTGTTCAAGCCGGACCGTCTGAATGGCTTTGAAATACTGTCGGAGGAGGATGCGCTGCTGGAGCGCCAGCAGGAGATGAATCAACGTTTTGCGGGCGCCGGACGTTTCGGGTTCCGACGCAAAGACTCCGATCCGGAGATAGCATCACAGGCCTCGGTTGAGCCAACGCCGCTGACCGTCCTCGACGAGGACAACATGTACTCGGTGTTCATCACCTATGTGGAGATGTACAACAACAGTGTCTACGATCTGCTCGAGGATACGGGCGTACAGAAGTAGGAGGCAGCCTCTCATCCTTCCAAATATGCGTATATATTAAGTGATTTTTTTGTTGCAGATCCTTGCAGTGCAAAATCATACGCGAGGATGCCAATCATCAGATGTTTGTGCACGGCGTCACCGAGGTGGAGGTGAAGACGGTGGAGGAGGCGCTCGAGGTGTTCCAAATGGGCCAGAAGCGCAAACGGATGGGCAACACAATACTGAACGCGGAGTCGAGCCGCAGCCATTCCGTGTTCAATATACGGCTGGTGCAGGCGCCCACAGATTGCCAGGGCGAGCATGTGGTGCAGGACAAGCACACGATCACGGTCAGCCAGCTGTCGCTGGTGGATTTGGCGGGCAGCGAGCGCTCGTCGCGCACCAAAAACACCGGAGTGCGGCTGCGCGAGGCGTGCAACATCAACACTTCCCTGATGACGCTGCGCACCTGCCTCGAAAATCTGCGCGAGAACCAACAGACGGCCGGCAATCTGGCCGCCAAGAAGATACCCTATCGCGAATCGAAGATCACGCACATGTTCAAGAACTACTTCGAGGGCGAGGGTCAGGTGTCGATGATAGTGTGCATCAATCCGCGCATCGAGGACTACGATGAGAATATGGTAAGGTTCTCCTTATCCTTCTTTGACCACCTGGCTTACTTGATTTAAATCTCTTTGCAGCAAGTGATGAAGTTTGCCGAGATGACGCAGGAGGTGCAAATAGCGCGTGCCACGCCCATGAAACCAGATCTGGGCTTGACGCCGGGTCGCCGCAAGGCCAACAAACTGTTCAAAATTGCTGTCAACAATCTGAACGAGCTGGGCATACCCGAGGCCAAGCAACTGGAGGTGGATGTGGGCCTGGTCTACAGTTTGGGCGCCGATTTTCCCAACTATGAAATGGACAGTCCCGAGACGGAGTGCAAGATCCAGGAGCTAATGCAGTATCTGGAGCAGCGCATCGAGAGGCGACGCAAATTGCGCGCCAACATGGACATTAAATGTTAGCCAAGATAGATCTTAAAATTGAAATTCTTGATTCAATAACTTAAAATCCATTTCAGGTGACAATTTCCGGCAACTGCTGATGAATCTGGACCGTGACAATCTGCAGCTGCGCACGGAGCTGGCCTCGTTGAAGGCCGTTTATAAGCAGGAGCGCGAGCGGAGCGCCGCGCTGGAGAACAAGGTGCGCATACACGAGAGCTCCATCGATGTGCTCAACAATACGCTGAGCAAGCGGGATCGCCAGATACAGGAGCTCAGCCACAAGCTGAGCGAGCAGGAGCACCTGCTCAACCAGAAGGAGCAGGAGAAGGAGAAGCAAAAGAAGAAGTACAACTCCAAGCTGGCCGTCGAGTCGGACAAGAATAAGCGCGAATTCGATATGAAGCTGCGCGAGCAGCGCGCCAAGATGCAGGAGCGCATGCGCATCAAGGACGAGAAATTGCGTTTGGTCAGCAACATTTTGCAGTCGGAGGATGTGCCCAGCCTGCCGCGTTCTCAGAGCTCAGAGAATCTGCTGAACGACAAGGATCGCGGTGGCTTTACGGCGCGCACCGAATCCTCCGTGCCCCCGACAACAACACGCACGGACATCTACTGCACACCACGACACGTAAGCCCCCACATCCCGCCCATTGAAATGGAATTGACATCAACTTACCGTTACTTTCTCCTCCAACTAGGGTTTGGCGGCGGCCAACAATCGACATCGACGCTCGCGCTCCGCCGGCGACAAGTGGCTGGAGCATCGTGCCGCCAATCCGGTGCCGCTGGGCACCATTATGCAGCCGTATCTGAAAAATCGAAAATCGGTCACCAAACTGACCGACATGAAGGAGCTCACGGGCCATGGCGCCACCAAGTACTGCCTCGTCTCCCAGGAGGCGGACACCGATGGCGATGTGGAGACCAAGCTGTACAAGGGCAACGTGATACCCACCTGCGGCGGTGGTGCACAGGTCGTCTTCGAGGATGTCGAATGCCTCAAACAAAAGTCGCCCGTTCATTCGCCCACCCGGAAGCGTCCCAGTAACGGTAACTTGTCGGCTTCGGCCTTTGGCGGAGCGGTGCCCACGAGCACCACCGGACTCGCCTCGGCGCTGGACGTGGCTTCGCGCTGCAATTTGGGCATCGAGGGTCACAGCAGCAAGAAGTCCAAAATGTAAATGATATACTCGTATATTGAAGCACATTCTAATGTGTTTTTCTATCCAGTTAATTATGTATTATATACTCACGATTAACCCCATTTATAAGTTGAATCATGAATGAAGTGATTTGTTTTAAGTTTATGCACACAATTAAAGAAGTCCATTATACTCGATGTAACTGTTTATTAAAGCGCTGCAATTTTTTGCGCGAACCGGTTACAAGGGAAGAGCATTGTCATGAGTTTTTCTTTCCAGTTAATTATGTATTCTATACTCATGATTAACCCTATCAACAAGTTCAATCATTAATGAAATGATTTGTTTTAAGTCTATGCACACAATTAAAGAAGTCCATTATACTCGATGCAACTGTTTATTAAAGCACTTTAATTTTTACGCGAACCGGTTACAAAACGGATGTACGCAAAACTGTTTTCAGTCTCTCTCTTTACTACTCGTGCGCAGCTGCGCTTCCGCTTTCGACGGCAACTGTTAGAATGCGAAGAGAGAGAAAGTAGGCGGAACACACAAATACACGCTCACTTGTCGCTCAATTGCCAATGAACGCAAATAAACGGTAATTTGACGAGACGAGGGAGAGAATGCACACGCGTAATTGCCAATTATTTGGAATGAGTTCGTTTAAACCATTTAAGAATTACTGCATTTATTGTTGCGATTATTATGTCAAAAAGTATTTCACAAATTATTGTTGAGAGTAATGGCTGTTTTGCGTGTTCTCCGTCCAAAACAGCCAAATGCACTTGCGGGCTGCATTGTACTGCACAAATGTATCGTATATCGATTAATCGCATTATTGGCCGATCGATGCTTTTGTTATCGGGCAAGTGTTTCATTTGTTTCTTATAAAAAAAAATAGTTCAGAAACAAAGATAAAATCACATGCACATGCATTTTATTTAACTCTGGTTTAATTATTATTCCTGCGTTTATTCAGATTTATGCTTAAATTTGTAGATTAATTTCAATTACTAATAAATCAGTCTATAATTAAAATATATGTTCGCTTAATGCTTTTGTGTATATGTGTATGTGTAAGTATACGTGTGTGTTTGCTTGTTTTTGTTTTGTATGTATGTATGTGTGTGTGTGTGTGTGTGTGTGAGTGTTGAGCTTCCCCCGAATTGGATACCACGGAATACTTAAATCTCTATATACGGCTCTCTGGCCCAGCAAAAAAAAAAAATTGAAATTTCTATTTATCAATCAATTTTTGTTTTGTTTTAGCATATACCAACATACAAGTTGAACGAAGCTCCCACACGGAAGCCTTTCTTTTTTTTAACAAAACACAAAAGAATTTAAATCCTACGCGCAATTACATAAATGTTTATGTATATGTAAATGTGTGTGTGTGTGTAAACAAAACAGATCGAACGAATATAGAAAACACAGAATATATGTATATAGAAACAAAAAACGACAAACTCAAGTGGACATCAAAATGTGCTCTAACGGCAATATTAACATTATTATCATCATCATAATCATTTAAACAATTTACAATTTAATCAATATAAAGCTGTATTCTTTTTGTTTTTTATATACTTTCAATAAAGATTCATTCGATACGAAACAAAATGTTGTAAGTTTTGTATATGCATATAATACGTATATAGTATGTATATTTAATGTATTTCCTTTTTTTGTTGTTTTTACCTAACAATCGACTTTCAATGCGATATATATGTGTATATGTATAATCAATAAGAACTAAGAAGCAAAAATTATGCTATTGTGGAAAACAAATTTTGGCTATAAACGCAACGCAATTGAAACAAATGATAACATTGAATTAAACACTGTTTTACACTCACACTCACACAAAAGCTCCCAACTCCCCATGTGTGTGTGTGTGTGTAGGTGTAGATGTGTGTATTGTGTGTGTGTGTGGATGTGTGTTTGTGTGTGTGTGTGTGTGAGCAGCTGCATTTGTTGGCAAGGCAAGCGACGATAACGATTCCGATTATGCATGACAAATCATCTCTGTGTGTGTGTCTGTTGATTGAATGTATATATATATATATATATATACACATATATATATACGATGTTGTTTGTGTGTCGCCTCCGGCTGCTCGCTCCCTAATTACGAGCTTAAGCGTTTTGAGCGGCTCTGGATTTTCGCATTTATCATAACATAGAGTAGGGTGCGCCTTCTTTTGCAGACTGGTTGCAAATTGAACTGAAACTGGAACTGGAACTGTTTCTGGCACTGTTCCTATGAGCACTTGACACAAGCGCCCTCCACATCAAAGTCCAGCACCATCAGCTTTGTCTCCTCGGTGCCATTGCGCGAGCCAACGGCGCAAATCAGCTTTGTGTCATTTGCCCTGAATGAACAGATACGAAAAAAATGCATGAAAATCAAGTTAAAATGCCAGAGTCGGGTGTAACCGACCAAGCCACACTCTCTGTTCGAGGTGTAAGAATAGCCAAGTGATTCAAAAAAATCAAAACAGCGATGTATAACAGCATCGATTTTTTATCTGTAGTCTTTTACAGCTGTATGTTAATTTTAGTTTGGACCCCTCTACGCGATTCTCATAAATTCAAGTGAGGCCTGCAGACTTTTGGTGTTATTCGTTTTTTTTTTTGTGTGTTTGTTAACTAAAAGTTATAATTGAGTGAATGATTTTTTGACTCTCATCCACTTGCTCTCTCTCTCGTTTTCAATCTCTCTCCTTTCCTTTACTCTGTATCTTTGCTTCTTTTTCGCTCTCTTAATCTTTCACTCTCATACTCGCTCTCTTTTAATTTATTACGCACTTGTGTATTTACTCTCTCACGTAATCTCTCTTACTTTTTAAATCTCTCTCTTTCCCTGATTCTCTCTCTCTTTTATCTTTCCCTATTTCTTAGTCACTCTCTTTTCCTTTTGCTCTTTAATTTGCTCTCATTAATTCTCTCTCATATTCTCTCGCTTACTCTCTTTCACAAGTTTTTTCTCTCTCTCTCTCTCTCTCTCTATCTCACTCTCTTGATTACCTTCTCTCTTTCTCTGTTTATTACACTTTGTATCCATAACTCGCTCTCTTTATCTCTATTAGTCTCCCTCTCACAACACAGGCCTCTCCCAACTCTCTATTAATTTATTATTATTATCTATTATATAAATATGAACATATATGTTTGAATTTTCAATCTACAAAAAAGTGGCAACAAATGGCGTTTTTAACGGACAGACGAACATACAGCATAACTAATCCACCTATTTTCACTTTGTGAACAGAGTATAACAGGTTTGATTGAAATCTGATAGTTAACTCACCTAATACGCCAAACAACACCACCGGATCCGCCCGAATCCAGTGCCACCAGATTGCGTATAAAGTCGCCGGTCTTGACGTCCCACAGCTTGACGGTGCCATCGTCGGAGCTGGTCACCACAAAGCGTGAATTGAACTGCAGGCAGGTGACTGCGGACTGATGCTTGTTGGGACCTAACCACAAAAAGATAGAATTCAGTTAATTAAGACAGTTCCAAGAAACGGTTGAATTAAATGCTGACAATTACCGGATAGCGTCTGGAGGCACTGTCCCGTTGTGATGTCCCAGACTTTGACCGTGGAATCGGCATTGCCGGAGACGAGTATGTTCTGGCGCAGCTCCATGCCCGAGGTGAGACTCTGATGACCCATCAGCGTGTGCTTGCAATTGCCCGTCTCCACATCCCACACACGTATCGAGGTGTCCAGCGAACCGGAGACGACATGAAGGCCATCGAACTAGAATTTTAAAGAATCCGGAATGAGTAACTATCATCAAGGAATGTCCGGTGTTTCGAGTTACCTGCAAGGAGTAGACGCGATTGGTGTGTCCCTGCAGCGTGTGGAGGCACTCCTGTCGCTCCGGATGCCAGATCTTGACCATGTAATCGTAGGCGCCGGAGACAATCAGCTTGCCATCGTATTGCACACAACGCACCGCCGCCAGATGACCAACCAGCACGTGCAGACAGCTGCCCAGCTCAATGTCCCAAACACGCAACGTGGCGTCCCGCGAGCCGCTGACCACTCTGGGAGTTTATGAAAAGTTACGAAATTGGTTAAAAATCAGATAGAAGATGGAATTTGATTTGAACTTACTTGTTGCCGTGCAGATGCATGCAGCGCACCGTGGAGGTGTGTCCCTGGAGCGTGTGGACGCAGCTGCCGCTGTCCATGTCCCACACCTTGAGCGTGCGATCCGTGCTGCCGGAGATGATGATATTGCCGGACATTTGCGAGGACCAAACGCCGCCCGTGTGACCCACCAAAGTGCGCAGGCACTAAAAAAAAATCAAGCAAACAAAAGCGGGTAAGAACGTTGCAGTTAAATATTGTCTAAATTAGTTTTTTTTTTTTCTTTTAAAAATATAGAATTTTACTGCTTTATATTGAAGGGTATGTAGTAGTAGTAAACTATCTGCCAGACTCTTAAATTGTGGGAGATGTGATTTTTTTTTGGGTTAAGGTCCCCCCAATATATATAGGTGTTTTCAACAATTTGCCACGCCCTCAGTGGGCGTAAACAAAAAACATTTTTTGCAATCTTTAAAGGAAGCCATCAGTAATCTTTATGCATCTAGCCTTAAAATTGAGGAAGGGGCTAAAACCGATATTTATCTAATTTCAATTATATAGCTTCAAACCCAATATACTCTCTTTACTCTATATTGTTTTTCAAGAATCCCTATCTAGAATTGTAAGATATAGAAAATAGAGAAATATTATTTCCTAAAAATATTGCATCTTAAAATAAAAATAGGCAAAAATAACCAGAGTATTTATATTTACGAGTATATACCTAATTGTCATTCTCAAGCTTCAAGCCCAATATGCCCTATTCAAGAGATTGTCTCAAGCATCCCCTATCTTAGAGTTGCAATCTCTAACTTACCTTGCCGTTGACCGCCGACCAGACTTTCAGCGTATTGTCATCGGAGCCGGATACGATGCGATTGCCGGAGAACTGGAGGCAGGTGATCACATGATCGTCGTGGCCCTTGAGCACCTTCGGTTTGCGCACGGGCCGGGATCGCCAGTTCATCTCGATGATGTGCTGGCGCATGTAGGCCGCCTTCCAGGGAGACGCGATCGGGGGCATGTTGCCGTCGCGTCCCCGCTTTGGACGATCGCTGCGCGACTCGGTGAGGATTTGGGTCTTGCGGCACTTCTCCTTCCACAGCAGATTGTCGTCGCAGAGGAAGCGCCAGCTGCGACACGTCTGGGCGGCGCGCAGCAGATCCTTCGGCTCCAGATAGGAGAGGACGAACAGCGCCAGTTCGCGGGGCAGCAGCGAGATGAAATCGCGCTGGAACTGCGGCTCGATCACCTTCATCATGTGGCGCACCTGCGACGGATCACAGTGATCGATCAGGCGATCCACGGCGAGCAGCCGTTCCGCATGTGACCAGCGCTGGAATTGTGCCAACCAATGCTGCAGCTCCGGCGGCGGATTGTCGCGCGTCGGCATCAGGGCACGCGGCGTCCGCCGGCCCAGCGCCGGTGAGCTCCCGAGCGTCGCGTTCTGGACACCCGTCGGCGTCAGCGTCAGCATCAGGGTGCCGCCACCGACTAACGGCTGCGTGGTGGAGGAGCGCGGTGTCGAGGCAAAGTCATACGCAATTCGCTTACGGCTGTTGTCGCCAGTGCCGCCTCCAGTGCTGCCCCCGGCACCTCCGCTGCCCGTCACATTCACCGCGTAATCTCCGTCCAGCAGACGTCCCTCGTTATATTTCCGCTTGCGCTGTTGTTGTTGTTGTTGAGGTTGTTGCTGCTGCTGCTGCAGCTGCAGCTGCTGCTGCTGTTGGATGCAATCGCTGGCTGGAATACCCTCATCGGCCATGTGGTAGCTATCGGTGGCATCCATGTCGAGGGCTTCGCTGAGGCTGGCATTGCTGCCGCTGCGACTGCTGGCCAGGATGCTGTTCTGGCAAGTGCAAATCTCCTCCAAGTCGGAGCAATTGTTCTCCTCATCACAATTGCCCCAGGTCTCCTCGGCACTGAAGTCGCCCGGCTCGACGACGCCCCCACCACCGCCGCCTCCTCCTCCTCCTCCTCCTTCATTGGCCGCATTCTCCTCGACAACCACCTCCAGGACGATGGCATCATTGGAGCCGCTGCGCGTCGACTCGACGCGTCTCCGATTGCGATTCGTGCCGCCGGCCGCGAGTCCGCTGCGCGCCAGAAAACGCTCCTGCGTCTGGGCGCTGGCGTTCACCTGTCGCGTGGCCGCCTTCGCAGCGGGCGCGGCTGCATAATGACACCGTGCCGAGGTCGTCGATGTGGCCGACGATGTTGACGGCTGTGCATCCACGTCCAGAACGGCGGCGGCGCCGCCGGCACAGGCCAGCACGCTGGTGCGACTGCAGCCGCTCGAGGAGGAGGAAGAGGAGCCGCTGCTCTCCTGTGCGCTGGTCTGTGAGCCCACCGAGCTGAACGAGGTGGCCAGCGGCACGTTGGCTTCCCTGTCCGGCTGCTGACAGCTGGTCGCGTTGTCATTCGAGTTGGTGTTGGTGTAGACATCGGTGCGATTATTGGTGGAAGTGGAGGCGTTGCTGCTGTTGTGCTTCACTATAACCACAATGGGCAGCTTGGAATTGTTGCTGGAACTGTTGCTGTTACTTCCGCTGCTGCTGCTGGAACTGTGCTGTGGACAGGCCGCGACAGCTGCGCCCGCTGCATTGGCATTGGCATTGGCATTGGCCAGCGATGAGCCCAGATTGAGTTTGGCAGTGGACTTGCTCAGTCGGCTGTTCGTGTACTTGCGGCTGCTCGTCGGCGTCGTCGACAGATCCTTGTAGGTGCACTGGATATAAAAAATAAACTCATTAGTTAACGAACCATGTTGCAGTCGGGTGTAACCGACTGAGCAATACTCGCTCACGTAATAACAATTTAAAATAGTCAAAAACACGATTTTATTATTTTTTTTTTTTTTTGGAAAAATAGATGTTTTTTAAGAGAGATATACTAATTTGTTTGATTCAGTAATTTGTTGTTAAGCACATATACAAATGTTATCGATCTTCTGTAGAAAATGTAAGAAATACTCAGTATAGATAAATATGTTTTAGCTAGCTTTAAAACGAAGGGAGGGCGTAGCCAAAAAATTTTTTTTGAGTTCTTTAGGAAAGATCATCAGTAAAAACATGCCATAATTTCAGGTAACTAGTCTTAAAACTGAGCTTTTAGCGATTTGCCACGCCCCTAGTGGGAGTAGCCAAGAAATCTTGACATTTTATCCGATGCAAGTACAAATGGGCTTATATTCAAAGTTGCAAGTCTCTAGCTTCAATAGCGGCTAAGAAAACTGGGTTTACACGGACAGACGGGAACGAGTATTTTTCTATATATATATTTAAATATATATTTACCTTGCTATCGGAGGAGAAGGCGCGTGCCTGGCTGCTGCTGGGCCAATCATCGCTGCTGCCGCCAACAGCAGCTGCTGCTCCCGCTCCCGTTGCTGTGCCCGCTCCCGCTCCGGCTCCGGCTCCCGCTGCCGCACGATTAATCAGACTTAGATTGAGGCGATTCTTGCTTATCAGCGAACTGGTGCCGAGTATTATGCCGCCGGTGAGGCGCTGTTCGGTCTCAAAGTCGCGACGCTCGATGCGATCCATCGAGTCGATGTCCGCCTGGGTTGGAGCACAGCCACTGGAACTGGCCGCATGGTCCGCGTTCGCTGTGAGGCTCATCTGCTTCAGTCGCACGGACATTTGTCGGTCGTGCAGTGAACTGGTTGCCACATCCACATCCGCTGGTTGTCCACCGCCGCCGTCGCCGTCGCCGCTGCCGCATTCCGTTTCAGACTTGACTCCCCTGGCGGCTCCGCCGTGCTCCTCCGCCTCGAATTCGTCGCTGAGACGCTTCGGTTTGCCGGCGAGCAGCTCGGATGGGACAGCATTGCCGATTGTGGTGCTGGGATGAGTATGTGATTGCTGGGGCTCCTCGACGACGGGCGTTTCCAAAAATATTTTGGAGCCATCGGCTGTGATGATGATGCCATCGCCGCCGCCGCCGCCATCAATTTGTGATGTATTGGGGCAGTCTAGGGGTATGGAACGAACGACAGGTTCGTCATCTTCATCATCCTCATCGACAATTTCCTCCTCATCGAAATCATCGTCATCGTTAATAAGGCATACAACGGGCGGCTCGGTATTGTGATCATGATCGTTATCGTTATCGTTAACGTTAAGGTTATCGTTAAAGAAAACATTATTCATCGAGCTGCGCTCCACCACAGCGGCCACATTGCCATTGAGCGTATCCGTGGAGGAGCTGTCATCGACAACGGGCACAACAACAACGCCCATTGTCGAGGCAGAGGCTCCGGTGCCGTTCGGCAGTGAGTTGGAAGAGCTGATCTCGTATGTCTCCAGCACGCCCGTCTCGGTACTGGACTCATCATCGAGCACTACGGCAAAGCCATGTTGCGAATTCGAAGAGACACAGTCCTCCACGTCTTCCCTCAACTTGTTGGACATAGATTCTGTTGCGATTGCTGCTCCCAAACGCGTTTGGCTAGTGCTCGGCTTTGGCAGCACCGATTGAGGTTCAGCTTGGGATTTAGGTTGAAGTTGAGGTCGAGGTTGAGATTGAGGTGTTTGCGGCTTTTGGTCGCTCCCAGTGCTGCTGCAGCTCCGGCTGCTACTGTTCTCCAGCTGAGCGTCGTCCTCGACACTGTCACAATTACTGCTAGCAACTGAACATCCTTTTTCCATAATACTTTCACTATGCGCAGGTGAAGTCAATCTCTCTGCTTTCCGCTCCTGCACAAAACAATAAAAAAGGAGGATTTATCAACTCTGTCCAGACAAAAATTATCGCAACTGTACAATATATTTCATTATTTCAAATCTATCCAAAAATTGTGTTTTAGAATCTTGCTGTTATGAAAGAACAATTTTTAAATTACTTTACTTATATGTTAAAAATGTTTTCTTGATTTTTTGAAATCATGAACTGAAGCTTGACTCAAACAAAAAAAAATCCCAGGTTTGAATATGAAAAAGCCAAGTTCATGAACCACCTTAATGGCGAGAACTGTGAACCGAACCACTGACAATTTTTGCTAGTTCCATCTGGCAAAATAAAAAAGTTTCTCATAGAAAATTCGAAGTTTTTCACCGTAATAAATTGCGAGGATTTGGCGCATCTTCTACAAAAAAGATTTCCTAATAAACTAAGTTTTTTACACAAAAACTCTGTTTTTTGTCGATTCTAAAATTTTTTTACCAATAGTTTATAAGATATAAGATGTAGGTGCTTGTTAATGCTGATCAAGAATCCTTGCACTTTATGGCACCGTTTTCTGGAATGCGATGCACAACATTTTAATACCCTACCCCAAGTGTTTTAAAAGACTCCAGAAATGCTTTAAGTATATAATTATTCCCATGTCCTGTGCACGCTATTTATAACCGATTAACAAAAGTCATTATTATAATTATTAATCTTTAACTTACAAGAACAGAAATTGTGTGAAATGCGGTCCTTGCATGCGTTTATAAGCGCTGCAGTTGTAAACTATCCCTTTTTATTTTTTTTACCTAAAAACCCGCTAGGAACGAGACGCTCTCGAGCAGCGACAGCGACGCTCTGTAAAAATTCCCACGCAACACGAAGCAGGGGCGAAGAAGCAAACGGCAAAAGTAATAAGCACGATGAGAGGAGATCGTGTGCAGGCAGTTTTCTGTTGTCTGTTGTCTCCCTCTCTCTTTCTCTATCACGTTCGCATGATGATGAGACTGAGAATTGCGAAAATAAAAATCCAAAAATCAAAAGAAAAGAAAAGCAGTGGGAAAAATGTTTGTAAAGCAGCAGCCGCCACAGCAGCCGTCGACGTCGTCGTCGTCTCAGCGCAGCAATCAAAAACTGGCAAAGGAAATCACAAAAGTGCATCGGCGGAAGAAGCTAAAACGGCGCGAAGTAGAATGGGCAAAGAAGATGAAACGGGTATTACAACAACACACAGAAACATATTCCCACACACACACACACGTACAATGATCTGTAGCCCAGGCAGGCCAGGCCAGGCAGAAAAGGTAAAGGCATGCGATGACAAGAGCAAAAGTAACGGACGGAAGAAGCAGCAATAAAAAGATACACACCACCAACAACAACAGCAGCAGCAACAACAACAACAACGACAGCTTACACCTTGCAATTTAAGCCGCTATCTGTTTGCGCTCTCTGCTCTGCCTCTCTCAGCATCGACCGTCAATCTCATACTCTCCCTCTCACTCGCTCGCTCGCACAGCATCAATTCAACGCACACACACAGACGCACACGCGTACAGACAGCAAAAAGGGATCAGTGCAGGCCGCGGGCTGCAGTCGCAGCAATCGAATAACAAAGAGCGATCGCATAGGAATTTTCTCCACACGCACGTACACAGGCAAACACGTGTATGTGTGTGTGTGTGTGTGTGTGTGTAGATCCTGTGTTGCATCACTCGTGAAAACAGATCAGATGTGCACAAGAATGTCGCTGCGCAACCAAAGACCGAACCCTCCTTTTGCCCCACCCCTTACAAGACTACAATGGCTGTTGACCTCCCGAAGGTTTTAAGGGTCTCCGTCTACGTTTCGCTTCACATTTGGTGTCCGCTTTCACACGACATTCGTGTTACCTGTGCTGCGGCCACAAGACACAGGACTAAAGCGAGAATAAATGCCCCAGACCCTCTTGCTTTTCATCCATATTAACGTCGTATTCAAGGCTTAAATGTTTTTTTTTTTCTTCTAATGCATTTAGAACTACGTAAGCTTGTATGTTTGGAACATACAACTATGGGAATTGGGTAAATGTATGTTTAAATAAGAACTCCTAAAAAGTTGGTAAAACTTACTGAATTGTTTTTGGCCCTAACCCCACTTTTCTGCACCTGCACTAAGCGAGAGCCAGCCCCATAATTCGTGGAGCAAACAACAAAAGAAAAATGTGAACATTGTTGTACACACAGACACACCAACACACATACAAAAGCGACTACGTCGCATACACACATACATACACACACGCACTCACACATACAGAACAAATGTCACGACATGCATGAGAAAAATGAGTTTACTTTACCCCTAAATAGCTTTATTTTGCACTTTGAACAACAGAATTCATATATTTTGCGAACACTTAAGGCCTGCAATCGCAGTTTAGCTTAATTGTTTAACTATTTCATCCGTTTTACACTTTTTGCGTTTAGTTCACGCACACACACTTGCCCATGCACAAGAAGCATTTGCCACCGAGCACACGTTTAATCGAATTTACCACGTACGTTTCTCTGCCGTTTTATTGAATGTGCTGTCAGCTCTCCAGTTTTGCTGTTTGTTCAACCGTTTTAGTAATTATTCTGACAAACAAAAACAAAAATTCTTAAATTCAGACAGAAAAATAACTAAATGACTTGAGCTGCGCTGCCACTGTATGTTAGCAGCACCAAAGTATCGACGCAAAGCATCGATACGTTGCTGACACTGCTAAGGTATCGATATAAGCATCAGAAGTGCAGCAAGATGGTATCGACTATTATTATTCGAAGGCTTTAGTCATTGTTTTGATTTTTTTCTCGGTTTAGTAAATGTAAATTTTCAAGCGTAACATGCAAATGTGACAATACACATTGCAATAAGAAATCAAAAATAGGTATAGCAAGATGATCAAAGCATTTTTTTAAAAGGAATACATGTGTAGCAACGCATCGATATACAGACTCGCCCGCAATCGATTGCTTGTGTTCAAATCAAGCGAACAGCGCATTAATATCAGTTTAGCTGCCGAGATGGATACAACGGCGCCATCTGAGGGTTTCGGGGACCTGGTCGCCCATTACCTAGATAAAGGAATAGTGCTTATTATTGCCGATCTACTAAGCTTAATAACGGTCTCCTCCTGCCTGGTCATAAAAGTGCCACAAATAAACACAATACGTGCCAACCAATCGGCGAAAGGTAAATTCCCACCCCGCCCACAACTGTTACGAACGCCCACACAAACAATTTACTTGTTTTTGGTTTTTTTGCAGGCATAAGCGTGTTTGGCCTGTGCCTGGAGCTATTCAGCTATACCGTTATGATGTCCTACAACTATACGGCTGGCTATGACTTTCTCTCCTACATGGAATATCCTGTGCTGCTGCTGCAGGAATACGTGCTCATCTATTATGTATTTAAATATCAGGATCTACTCGGCAGGCGAACGCAATTATTTTCTGTTTTCTATGTGACCATTGCAACACTCATATATCTGAAAATCTTTCCCATAATTATACTGACGTTCCTGGTGGTGAGTAAACGCCATATCTATGGTCAATAATATCAATCACAAAATTGATTAGATAAAGGGCATAGTATTTATAGTTTAAACTCGATTTCCCCTTTTAATTTAGTACCAAGTAATTAATTATATTATCTTGATTTGGGTAACTGGTTTTTGTTTATGTTTTTTTTGAAGCTGCTCATTATGAACTAATTTAAAGTGAACTGAGCATCATTGGCCAAGGTCACGTTTGTTTGTTGTATAATATTTGTCTCGCTTCTATTTATACTACGCTAGCTGACCAATTGTTTTAATAGCCATTTGCTTCAGTTTTTGTGAGTGTCATAAATATACTATATACACACATATGTTTATATATATATACATTTTAAACACTATTCATTTAACTGATGCTGCAGATAAGTTCCCCCAGATAAGTTCTCTAAGTGAACTAGTTTTTTAATTAGTTAAAAAACGAGAATGTAAAACAAACACAAACAAAATTAGGCCGACAACAAAAAACAAGACAATTTTCAAACACTGGCTAAAAATAAAATTTAAAAAAATTATCTAGTCAACGGTGACCGACTAGGAGATACCCTGTTTTGTGCTGTAACACGCATTCAAATACTATTAAAATGTCATTCAAATATATAGTTAAACTAAAGCACAATTTTTTTCGGAATGGAATTCAACTCTAGATTTTATAGGATTTAATTAGATAAGAAGAAAAACATACGTTTCAAATTTTACGGACAGTTGACGATAAATTCGCCTATATAAAATTTTACACATTTTCATTCATATAAAAATAATAAATAATAGAGTACAGAGATTTTTAAGATTATCTAAATTTCTTTATGGAATATAGTAATCGTCAAAGTTTTCGGATACTACAGTTGACTTTACTATGTTTTAATTAATCGATATCCTATATCATATATTGATAAATGACACTTTTCCTGTTTCCAATCATTGTTCTATTTTAAAGAAATAGTTCCAGGCTAGTCTATAAATTTAGTAATATCTCAGCCCTATCATGTACTAATACTTATATTTTTATTTTAGCCTTTTTGCACGCCAATTGGCGCGACTAGTAAAGTGCTCCAACTCTTGGCCATATTGCGCACAAAGGACGCCAGCTCCGTCAGCCGCACAACGTGGGCGCTGTCCGCCTTTACCAACATGAGTGCGTAGACAAATCATTAAATGTTCTATTATAAATATTATAAATAATGTTAATTAATTTACAGCCCGCATTTACACAGTTTATGTGCAGTCGCACGATTGGATGCTGCTCTCCAATTTCCTCATATCCACCTTCCTCAGCTCGAGCGTTTTTGCCGCCGCCTGCGTTTACAAGAAGAAGCAGAAGAAGGCTTAAGGATTAGCATTAGTGCTAACCAGAAAATACTCAAAGGACACGTGATTACATTAGTTGTTATCAGTCATTTACGCTTGTTTATCTTTCATTTTAAATTTGTGAAAATCCACACAGAAATTGTTATTTATTTGCATTTGTTATGGGAACGTTTCTTAGCTGTCCGCATAGAAGGCCACGGCGACGGCGCCCAGCACGGCGAGCAGGGACACTGTATAGATGGCCACACGGTGCCAGTTGATGTTGGATTTGGTTGGTCCGACGTCCAGAGGTTTGCGCTCCTTGTGCCTGCGCTTGCCAAACTTTTGCTCGAACTTCTCCAGCTCCAGTCGATTCTGTTCCTGCTCCCGTTGCAGCTTGCGCTCCAATTGCTGCTGCTCCGTGGCCTGCGCCTTGGTGCGTTCCGCCTGGCAGCCGTCATCGCAGCTCAGCCCTTTATGACCCGCCCGGTGCTTGTCGCAGGCGATGTCCTGTTTGAGCCGCTTGCAGGCGCAATAAATGCGCACCTTCTTGCGGCACAGCTCCGGATTGGGACACCTGCCCGGATGACAGACGGTCATGCAGCGGTGGCCACAGTCAAACTGGCATGGAAAAGTTTACGATTAATAGGGCAATACGCGTTCACAGTATGATTATATATTGGAAAAATATAAAATTTTGACACTACATCTTTAGAGATCATCAGAAAACTGTCTACCAAATTTTGTGAATAGCTTTTAAATATGGATATTTGAGGTGTATATGATTCATAGATTTAATTCAATACGATTATATGTTCCCAGTTTCTATCTAGCTGCAGACGGACTGACAATATAATTATATTGCGAAAAGAACAAATTTTTCATTTTTATCTTTAGAGATGATCAGAAAACTGTCTGCCAAATTTTGTAACTAGCTTTTAAATTGTGGTACATATGATATATAGACAATATAACATTTTTCTGTAATGTCTTAAAAATGTATATAGCGCAGATATACACGAGTATATATTACCAGTTTCTATCTAGCTGCAGACGGACAGACAAGACTCTTTTCACATCGTGAACGTGTTTAAAATATATGTTACTAATACTGCTTAAAAGATAACGCACATTTTTTAGGCAGCGATTGCCACAGCTGTTGAACTGTTGTTGGCGCTCCGCGATCTCCTGCTCGCTGCCCCCGATGTCGAAGTAGTCGCTGCACTTGTAGACCACCTGGTTGAGGCCGCAGAAGCACTTGCTCTTGATGACGTAGCCGCAGGGGGCGCAGGGCGGCGGGTGGCAGGCCCTGGGACAGGCGTGGGTGCAGCCGGCGGGACGCGGCATGGCGCAGCCCTCCTCGCAGTCCGCACAGCCGGCCTGCTGCAGCATATCCTGCGGCTGGGGGACCGCGTGACAGACGCGCGCGCACTTGTGATTGCCGCACTTCAGTTGGCGGGCACACCGGCGCTGGCAGGACGAGGGCTTGGAGTTCCAGCAGGGCCAAACGGCCACCTCGTGGCCACCGATGCAGGTGACGCTGACGGCCTCCTCGCAGCGCGGATGCGGCAGCCTGCGGTACTCATACTAAAAGCAACAGAAAAATCTGTTAAAGTGAAAACTGGAAACAGATTCAAAGCTGCTCCAACCTTGCGCTGGAGCGTGCGTGGCGCATCCGCTGGCCTGGACACCCGTTGGGCCGCGTGGCAGGGCGCCTGGCAGATGTGGCCACAGTTGCTGGTATCGTTGGGCAGGCCACACGGCTGAAAGCACGGCGGACACTCGCCCTTGTGACAGCGATGCCTTATGGCATGATGACACTTGGCCGTAATCCTGTAAATTGACAAGATTTTGATGGGCGTATATAAATGTGAAGGGATTGCCATTTACCGACAGAGCTCCTGGCAGACAATGCGCGCACTCTTCTCCCGGCCGCAGGGCACGCTGCGTCGCGTCCTGCCGCAGCGGCAGTTGATCTGCGACTCCAGCTTGCACGGATAACACGGCCCGTTGTGGCACACGGACTGGCACTTGTGCTTGTTGCAGCTCAGCTGCTTGCCGCAGATCTTCTCGCAGGGCGGACACTGGTCGCCACAACACTGAAAAAAAATACAAGAACTGTGTTAAAACAGGATAAACTTCTACCACCGGCAATAAGACGAAAAAAAGTATATTTTAAAAATGGATCAACTTTAAATGTAAAGTTAATCTTGAGCTCAAACAATGGCCTAATTGCAATCGAACTTAAAAGTCTGTTCAGAAATATGGGAGCTACAGATCCTAAAGCTTTAAACATGATACACTTTTTGTCGATTTTGGCATGATTTTTGACAAAAAATTGGATACCCTTAAAATCGACTGAAAATATAAATTCGCAAAATTAAATTTTGGTAGTTTGACAAAAACAATATATTAAAATATTCAAATCAATTCGCAATATTAAATTTTAATTTTGTAAAAATGAGATCGATTCAGTTTTGCCAAAATGTTGGTAGTTTGAAGTATGAAAGCTATTGATTTTAGAAAAAAAAACAATATATTAAGATATTCATATCATATAAAAATGATATTTTTGAAAGAATCGTCAAATCTATATAATTCCAAGAAATTGAACAAAATAAACGAATCTATTGAAGATAAAGCTTATGGCTACATCGACTCGACTGTAGATACTGTTCAAGAATACACATATATGCATATATATACCTTGCGATTGCAGGCATGTTTGCCACAATCGCGCATCTGTTTGCATTTGGTCTCGCAGTTGAACTCCTTGGAGCAGGGCAGCTCCTTCTCATGCAGGCCACAGCGACATTTCTTCTTGGTGCGCACCAAACACTGCAAGCAATCACAGTTTATTACAGGGTATTAATCGGGTATTGAGCTTACCAAATTGCAAGCACCGCGATGACAGCGTTGGGTACAACTATGCTTGCCACAGGACAACAGTTTCTGGCAGGTGTCGCCGCAGGTTTCCGCCACCTCGCTGCAGCCGCCAGTTTTGATCTATACAATAGAAATTCGATATATATATATATATATATAGATAAATGTAATCGAGATTTAATAGGTTGCACTTACGCTCTTGCCGCAGGGACAGCTACGCACGCCCAGCGGACAATCTCCGCCGCCACAGGAGCCGGCGTGGCAAACTTTCTCGCAACTATGGATTCCACAAGAAAACGGAGCGCCACAAACCTAAAAAAAAAGAAAGAAATATGTTAACCTCAGTTATTTATATCTTATCTTATTGTATAGCAAATATCTGACTCTGAGAGCTGTCTACAAATTTGTGTGCACACAATAGTTAAAAGATATATCAATTACTCTCGCTTACATTATCAGTGAAAATGTGTAAAATGAGTCGTTTAAATTTATGTAAAATTGGATAACCATAAAAACAAGCTCTCTTAACTAATTGTGGTTATAAATTTAGGTTGCATATAATAGTTAATACGATTAGTGAAAATAAGTCTTTTAAATTGATGTAAAAAAAAAAATAAAAAATATGCTTTAAATGTTGCTCACAAAATATAAAAATATATAAATTATAAATATGCACTCTTAACTAATTGTAGTTACAAATATATCTTTCATATAATAGTTAAAATTATCAGTGAAAATGTGTAAAATCTGTCCTTTAAATTTATCTAAAGAAAATACTTTAAATATTGCTCACAAAATATAAGACCCTAGAGCTAAGCTCTCTTAATTTAACTAATTTTAGTTACAAATATATGTTGCACATAATAGGTAAAATTATTAGTGAAAATGTGTCCTTTACATTTATCTAAATATTGACAAAATATAAGACCCTAGAGCTAAGCTCTCTTAACTAATTGTAGTTACAAATTTATATTTTTGAGCTGTGTGCAGGGTATTTTAGTAGCGGACACGCTCGCTTACATTAAACTAATCTCTTAATTTAACTAATTTTAGTTACAAATATATGTTGCACATAATAGTTAAAATTATTAGTGAAAATGTGTCCTTTACATTTATCTAAATATTGCTCACAAAATATAAGACCCTAGAGCTAAGCTCTCTTAACTAATTGTAGTTACAAATTTATATTTTTGAGCTGTGTGCAGGGTATTTTCGTAGCGGATACGCTCGCTTACATTGTTGCACTTCCATTTGGGCTCGGCGCAGTTGACCACCTTCGTCTCGCGCTTGCATTCGCAGGGCTGTGAGCTCTTGCTGCTGCAGGGCGGACACTGGCCAGGACGATGGCAGAGCTGGTTGCATTTGTGCTTGCCACACGCCAGCAGCTCCTGGCACTGGAATAGAAACAATTTAAATTAATGTTACCAAATATCGTTTATAGAAATCAATGGATGAACCTTCTGCTGGCACTGCCAGGTCTTGTCGATGCAGCGTGTGGAGCGCGGCGGCGACTTGCCGCACAGGCAGGAGCTCTGCGCGAGCTGGGCGCACGGCGGACACGGGCCCGGATGGCAGAGTAGCTTGCAGTCGTGACCGCATTTCGGCTGCAGCAGCTTGCCGCAGATTTCGCCGCATGAGTGCGGCACGAGAAATGGCTGCGCCGCCGGATTCACCTCCTTGCCGCAGAAGCACTCGTACGCCGTGGGCCGATCCGCGGGCTGATAGTCCCGGCGACACTGTGGACAGCACCAGTGAAGGGATTTGGGACGCTTGGGCGGCACAAACTCGCCCAGGTGATTGTAGTGGCCCTGATTGCTGTGCTGTTGCTCCGCCTTGACCTTCATCTGCATGACGCTATCGTTGGCCCAGCGCTGGATGCAGTTCAGATGGAAGAAGCAATAGCAGCTCTTGCAGGACCAAATGGACTCCACCCGCCGAATGCTGCCAATGCAGATCAGGCACGTTGCCGCGCCAGAGTGCAGGGTGTTCTCCAGGAAGGTGGCTGTGCGATTTGCATTGTTGTCGCTGCCTTTGCCGGGAGCCGGATAATGCTTGTAGAGAAGATCTGCAGCAGGAATTCCAGAAATTGCAGACACGTCACAATATTCGTATTAAATAATTACCAAGTATGTGCTTCTCATCCAGTTCGCCCTCATCCTCCGAGCTGGAGGCGTAGGCATCCACCAGCTTCTGTGCGGCTGCCAAGTTTTTGGCCTGAACTTTATTAAACTTTTCCATTTTCGCCGGTTAAAATTGCTCTGAATTCCGAACACGGTTCTGGCCGATTGGACACTGAGACCAGGGATGCATGTTAGGTCAAACCGGAGCGAACTTAAACGCTAGTTCCATTGCACTCTTGAATCGAATTGCACAACACTATTTTAGACGATATTTTCGCCTCGTACCATCTTATATGTACCTAGTTTATTGTAATTTTAATTTTATGTAAAACTAAAATTTATGCTCATTTAAAAAAGTTGCATGTGTATCTTAGTCAAAAACATTAGTTGACAAGTTTGCTTGGCCTTATTTTACATAATTAATGTATGATTGTAAATAATCAGTTGCGGAACAAGGCAGAGACATATATATTTTTGCTTAACCAGTGTACCAAAACGATTGTCACGCGCTCATCTCTAGCACGCGAAAAGAACCAGCTCATTTTATACAACTGCTCTTGTGTGGCCCTAACTTTCACAATTCAATAAAAAAATCATAATATTTTCAGACGAAGGCGTTAAAACAATTACAAAATGAGCTTCTTAAATTATATATTCGGGCCAAAATTGTACATGGAGTACAGAGGAGTGCCCGAGTCCCAGGTATGTAACAGACAACATTTGATTTGTATATGAAACTAAGTTTTGTTGTTGTTGTTGGTTGCAGCGAAAAATGTATGAGCCCGGCGCAGCTGAAAAGTTTGGTGATCAAATATTATCGACGGTGGGTGCTGTTGTTGTTGTTGTTGTTGTGCCACCATGTAAGATAACTAATTATGCATTTATTTTTACAGCTGTCGGTCGTGTGGTCGGTGAGCTATTACACGTCACCGCTGATATTCACATTCCTCTATCGGCGCGGCTATTTTGTGGCCGATTCGATGCCGACGCTGGCCAAGCTGACGACCAGCGTCGGCCTGATCGTCATCATTTCGCTGTTTATGCGCGGCGTGGGTCGCCGGCAGTCGCGTGCCTACGCCAACATGATAAATGCCCTGGCCCATGCCAAAGCCAACAAATCCTCGGATGCGCTGCGTCGTTACGATATTGATTTCTCCGCTTGGCCGGTTGATTTCGATGTGAAAGCCTTGGCTGGGTGAGTGTGGAGCCCGCTTTGAGTTGCGCTACTTCAAACCATAATTGCTCCACAGCGACGCCAAGAAGCCAACGAATGCGATTAGCCGACGCGACGGTTTGAGCATTGCCACACTGCCCTGCGAGCTGATCGCCTATGTGGCCATCCACACCTTTGGGCTCTCCATGATCTATCCCGGCTCTGTGAAGCTGCTGCAGAAGTTCATGCGTATGTGTGCCGGACACTCGATTGCAGATGCATTTGATTAATTGTGCTTGTCTGCTTGCAGGACCTGCCTTGATCTCAGGACGTGCCAAACTAATTGAGGACGACAATGGTATTCGCTACAAGGTGAAAACGATCGATTCGAATGAAATCGACACGCTGTTCATTGACAACCGCAACGATAATGTGGGCAATGGCAAGACGCTCGTCATTTGCTCCGAGGGCAATGCTGGCTTCTACGAGGTGGGCATTATGGGCACTCCAATTGCCTTGAAATACTCTGTGCTGGGCTGGAATCATCCGGGCTTTGCCGGCAGCACGGGCCAGCCGCAGCCGGAACAGGATAAAAACGCCATCGATGCCGTTGTGCGCTTTGCCATAAATCATTTGGGCTTTGCCATTGAAGATATCATCCTCTATGGCTGGAGCATTGGCGGCTTTAGCACCTTGTGGGCTGCCTCCATATATCCCGATGTTAAGGGCGTGGTGCGTGCTAAAAAAACAATGACTAATTATCTGCAAATCTTATCACTACTGTCTGCTTTTAGGTCTTGGATGCCACATTCGATGATGTTCTGTATTTGGCACAACCGCGCATGCCTGAAGCTCTGGGCGGCATTGTCCGCATTGCCATACGGAAACATTGCAACCTGAACAACGCCGAACTGGCCATGAAATACAATGGACCCATTCTGCTGATACGCCGCACCGAAGATGAGATTATTGCCGAGTTAGCATTTGAAGCAATTCCAAATCGACATGTATTTATATAAATATTCCTATTTCGCAGAGACAATCGCATTGATACGAATCGAGGCAACTATTTAACGCTGTCGGTGCTCAAGTATCGCTATCCAAACCTGTTCAGCTCCGCACAGTTGTCGCGTGCCAAAGCTTTGCTGTCCAAGCCATTGGAGAGCTACAGCTACACAGTTGCCGAGGAGAAGCTGTGCATGTCACGCCTCATAACCTACGCCTCCGATGAGGGCAAAGCATATCCCATGCTAATTGGAGCCGATTATAACGAAGAGACGCGCAATCAAATGGCAGTGTTTTTGGTAAATCAACAAAAACTTGCTTTTTTTAAATTGAGTACGATTTGTTTATTGCTCTCTCTCTCTCTCTTGCAGTTGCGCAAGCATTTACGCGATTACAACTCCTCGCATTGCACACAGCTGCCGGGGGAGTTCTTTAGCATTCCCTGGGATATACCCATCGAGCATGGATTTGTATTTACTTAAAGAGGCCCCGTATGGTATTCGAATTCGACTGTTTGTGTGTGTTTATCCTTTTCTTTTCTGGGGGCTGTTTTTTTTTATGTTAAGATTTAGTGAAAATGGTTTAAGTCCTTTTGCATTTTAACTGCTTATTAAATTATTACTTGGTCAAGCTGTTGTACAATACAATAACTGGTGTAAAATTGTCTTATACATACGAAATATATATCAAATGAAATAAATGTCGCAAACCAATCACAGTCACAGCGATTAGGCCCAGTAAACGGGTTCGTTGGTGAAACAAAATTTTTCTATTTCTATTGCTACTTCTATTAATATTACAGCTGAACACGGCAGTTCCCAACATTAATTAAGACCTATAAGTTTTTCTTCGAACCGCCAAAGCCGGAGAAGCCCATTATGGCAGCCATATCGTCGGGCAGGCCACCGGGAAACTCGTCGTTCTCCTCCGCCTTTCGTTTGCGCTCTTTTCTCTTCTCCTTTCGGTGCTCCTTGTATCGATCCTCCTCCTCTTTGGCCTCGCGCAAACGCTTCTCCAGCTCATAGTCTTTTTGCTTTTCCGCCATTTTTTGTTTGTTCTGTTGAAAGCGATCTTTGACCTGGTCGACGGTGCTGCGCTCCACCTTCATGGACATGCCCAAATTGCGCTGATGCTTTTTGCCATTGATGTGATCCAGAAAGTTGATCGAATCTTTGACAACGCAGTCGCACACATTGCAATAGTAGCCGCCGGATTGTGAGGTAGGTGTATTTTTGTTTATCACAACACTTTTGCCCAATTTGCTGTCAAGATCAACCTTGTAGTCGCGTCTCTTCAGGTTCTCCCGCTGCACAGGCTCTGTGGAAATGGAGATGAATTTGATGCCAACGAACGGGGCATGTGAAGATTACTTTACCTTCATCCTTTGGGGCCGATTGGTTGAGCAGGCGCTCTTGAGCCAGCTTTTGATACTCGTTCTTGTCCCATTTTCTGCGATGATCGTCCGGTCGCATCGTCATTGTGGCCAATTTTACTTTTAGACGCGTTAAATATCCAAAATGCACAAAAAAAAAATCAACTTTATTAGTCCGATAAAAAAGATGTTGTTATAATGAGATTTCGATAGCTCGATAATTCTAAGACGCAGAGTTGCATGAAGTAGGGCGGGTGGTTGTTTTTGATTTTCGATAGACTTCCAGCAATTAGCTAGCCAAGAGTGCATAGTTGTGATCGACTTTTCCAGTATTGCATTCCAATGCATCCAGCTCGGCGAGATTCGTTATGTCTTCAATAGTGAGCATAGTTTTAGGTTTGTTAGCTGAATTCCCTTTACTTTCATTTGGCTCCTCGCAATTTGTTGACTGTTTTCTGGTATGAATTCTATGGGTAACGTATATGTATATACGTTAAATAGTAATAAATGCTGTTCAAAATTCTTACGTTTTATGTCTAGTCAAATTGTCCTTGCGTGTGAAACTGGAACCGCATTCTTCGCACCTGTAGCATTCCGTATGCGACGATTTGTGGCGATAGAGCGTCGATTTTAGATTAAAAAGCTTCCCGCATCCTTCCACAGAGCACATATACATCATTAACATGTTGCTGTGACACATTCTGAAGTGAAATTAATACAAAATAAGCATACAAATATTAAATATTCCATTTACATACTGATTGTGACGATCCAAGGAATCTTTTCGGGAAAAACTTTTATCGCACTTGTGACAATTATTGGTCGAACTTGTGCTTTGTTGGTGTATCGCAGAGTGCCGTTTTAATGTCCACCTTGTATTAAATACCCTGCCACAGCCCACATCGGTGCATATATATTGTTTGTAATTCCAGTTCATCTGGAAATAAAATATTTAAATTGCTTATTGGCAAAGCCGATAACTTAACGATAACATAAACAACAAAGATCTGCTGCGCACAAAGAACTGGCTGCACACAGAAACATTATTGTCTTAGATGCATACATACATTTATTTAGTTGATGCAAATTCACTTTACTTTTACATATAAATTATTATGTTACACTTTTAATTTGAATTTGAATCCATTTTTATCTACGTCGCACCACAGCCTCACTTTCCACCACAACCTCTACTTAAAAACTAAATATATCGAGTATAAAGTATTTTAGACCGTAAGTATCGATAGGCGATGATATGTGCGCCGTCGGTATTTTATTGATTTTGCGAATCATCTGGGAACTCTAATTGGAATCAAACAAATTTTGGTGTTTCAATTCGGAATTGTGCTTGTGTTTTTAAAATAATCGCGAAATTCTTGCAATTGGAACTCCAGTGTATTACTTATAAAGTCAAAAATGGGCGCTGCGTTCTTCCCCGTATTGTTTTTCACTGCCGTTTGGGGCGCTGTGGGCATTGGAATGCCCATTATGACTCCAAAGGGCCCCCATCAGAATTTAATACGCTGCATTCTGATGATAACTGCGGCGTGTTGCTGGATATTCTGGTTGTGCTGTTACATGGCCCAAATGAATCCACTAATTGGGCCCAAACTGAATAAGCATACCATTGCTATGATTGCCAAGTCATGGGGTAATAAACTTGTTGAGGGCTGAATGCGCGCACACATATTCAAGTATTAATATATATTGTTATAAAAATGGTGTTATTCCAATAAACTAATAAATATTGTCAATAATTTAAATTTAAATGCTTTGTAAATTTTAATAATGTTGCTTTAGAATTTGATTTGGGCGCCAGCGCTGCCAACTTGATCAGCTAGAAGATAAAGAGAGTGAGAGAGAGAGAGCGAAAGAGCGCATGCGCAACTATCAAAGTCTCTCTTTTGCGCTGCGCGCCGGGCTCATCTTCAATGCTCTTGGGCAGTGAGCGTAACTGGACGTTGTAGCTGTGATTCCAAATCCCATTGGATTCAGTTTTCTTGCAGCTGCGGGCGCGTCAAGTTGTCATTGAGAAATGTTTGCGGTGTTCTTGTGAACAGATCAACGTGAAAAATCTGTACCGTTAAATACCAATTGAAAACAAAGATATTTTCGTGCGGTGTTTAAGCATATTAAACATATTAAATATTTAGCAAGCATAAAAATAATGATTGCTTATTAAGTAGCACAGCTGTTAGATGATGGTATAGACTTCAGGCAGATGGAAGCAGATTTCTGGACCCAATTTGGACTATAAGAAAATAAACTTTTTTTGGTAAGAAAAAATTTATGTATAAAGAATGTTATTAAGTTCCTGAAGCTCTCCCTAAACAAAATAAAGTAGTTAGTCGGGACTGTCTATATAAACTAGTTGGACATGCATTAAAACTAGAAAAGTGGTCGCACTTAAAGCCAAAGGTACAAAACTGGTTACATTACCCGAAAGCCAGGCAAAAGAGGTAGCAAAAAACAAAAAGGAAAAATAAACGTCTTCAAGAGCAATAAAAACGATAAAAATAAAGCCCATGCAGCAATAATCGCTGGCAAAGCTAAAAATTATGGATGTTAAAATGAAAATGGCAATAAAAGACACAGCCATACAAGCCACAGTGCAGGGCCCCATAAAACGAAGAAAATTAGAAAATACAAAAAAAAAAAACAGAAAAAAAAATTACAAGAAAAGGGCGTTAAAAAGAGCTGCACAAAAGAACTCGGCGGGCACCAAAAACTAAGCCATACGCCAAACTGGCCAACAGGTGATCGCGGGCCAAGTTAAGACACTGGCAGAAAATACCAAGAATAACATTCCCAAATCAAGCACAAAAGCTGTTCAAATATCTGGGAAATTTCTTAACTTTAACAAAGTTTCCAAGACAAGACTGTTTTCTTTATAATTGAAAAAGGCATAAAAATAAAACATGGTACATTTATAAGGAAATGCTACTGAGAACGTTTAAAGCTTGTTTTTAAAGTGTCCAGATTAAAAAAAAAAAAAAACAGTACTTAATCAAGAACTTTTAAAAGCTTGTTTTTAAAGCACAAAAATTAAAAACAGTATTTCATCCAAGAAAAACGTTAAACGTTTATATTAAAAGTATAAAAATCCCCCCAAATACTTTAATATTACCAAGTATATCAATACACACACAAAGTTTAATTTAAGAATATTCAAATATTAGTTTCGATCATATTTGAAGTTAAAACCAAGGCTTTTCGACGTTTTATAACCGAACCGGTTCTAGACCAGAACGGTTAATCAAACCGGTTAACTAACAATGCAATTCGAACCGAACCATTTTCCATTGTTTCACATTGTTGGTTTTCATTTCAAAGGGAGGAGGTCTCATAAATGAGAAATCATTAGACGGTATTCTGGTACTCAATAAAAAGTTAACATCGAATTTTATATTGGATCTAAATTATTTTATAAAAAAGAAAGTAATTTTTTTTTTTTGAAATTTTAATTTATTTTAACTAAATTGTGTTTAGAATGGTAGAAAAATCTGGTTCTCGAATCGAACCTTAAGGCCAATGGTTCGAAGCGTGAACCAAACAGACAGTTTTTTTATGGTTTTATTTCCATGCGCATATTTGGATTTTAAGCATCGTTTTCGCCCAGTGCATGTCCAGAAACAATGGAGAACAGCAGAGAAAGAACGTTCCAATACCTGTGTGTGTGTGTGTTGTTGTTGTTGCTTTATATGTCGCTAACCGCGCGCAATTACCACATTTACGAACTGGGCCAATTGTCCGAGCTCCAACGCAGAACCGTTGGCGAGTGTTGACTTGAGAGGAGAATAGAGAATACAGAGCATCTATTATTATGATCAGTGGGAGAGCCGGAGGTGATCGTATCGGTGAACACCGAAGAACGTTTTGCATCCATAATAATTAAGCACACGCCGGACAGGAAATTGGCGCCCATTTCGGTAAACGGGGCAATTCGCACAGGAAGCTCTGCATTCGATCCGATAAGAGATTAATGCTAAGCAATTTATGCGCAAGCTGACTCATTAATTGGTTATTTTTGGGGAAGTGGCGAATAAAAATCAGTTGGCCAAATGTGAAAGTGCCGACGATTGGCCAAACACAACATGAATCAGGCAGCTGGGGACCAGGCCAAAGCCAACACCAAAATCAAAATCAAAATCAAAGCCAAGACCAAGTCCAAGACAGCTAAGCACTAGCCGAAATCGTTTTTGGCCTGACATCTGCAAATCCTGGACAGGCACACGCCCATATCGGTGTCTCAGTTGTCTTCGGTGTCAACACGGACGACGACATTCGTACGTAATTTTCATTTTCACTCGTTAATATTTTCACTGCGCTGCCAAAAAAAAACAAGTGAGAAGGCTCTAGTCGGGGCCGCCCGACTAGGAGATACCCTGAACCCTGCGATCTGGTTCTATAAACATTTCAGCTCGTTT
>SCDY01000791.1:15085-60633 GCA_004143825.1 Drosophila micromelanica | reverse complement strand
ATTTTATTTTTAAACTGAAATGTAGAATTCATCTAGACACCGAACCATGAACAAAAAGACCATCCTCATCAAAATCGGTTGAGTTTTGGCAAAGTTACGTATGGGGAAAGTTGAGACCTATCCTTATATGGGAACACTAGGGTATATATTCGAAAATTTTTTACATGAATTTGGACCAATAATATATATTGATATATATATTTATATTATATATTCTTGATCAGGACTGAGCTGAGTTGATAGAGCCATGTCCGTCGGTCTGTCCGTCTATCCGTCGGTATGAACGCAGCGATCTCGGAAACTACAAAGCTAGAAAGCTGATCTTGGTCTCATTCAGTTCGTATATATCAAAAGCAAAACAAGTTTATAATTTTTTTCGATAACTTGTTTCGTTTCATTAATATCTATAAAAATCGATACCGAACTTTGGTTTTCTTTCGAAGACTATAAGAGATAGAACAACAAATTTAGTGCGTTTTGATTTGTTTAGAAGAAAACAAGGATTTTGTTTCCGTACTGGGGGCACGCACATCTACCGAGTAAAGTGCGTGCGTCGTGCACTCGTGTGTGTGTTTGTGTGTGTAAACTTGTGTATGATTTCAAGTTGAAATCCTTGTAAAGACAGATTGCTGAGTTTAGGGTATCTTCTAGTCGGGCGGACCCGACTAGAGCCTTCTCGCTTGTTTATACTCGTACACGAAGTGAACGCAATCTTTATCGCCGCTATACAAGTTAGAGAATTTAAATTTTGAATATTTATTTTCGTATGCCCGCGTTAAACAAAGCCTTGGTTTTCCCATAGATTAATTCTTAATTTAAAAATGCTTAAAATATTAAAGTGACTATTGATTTAAAAGCAATGGTTCATATATATAACAGTTTAATTAGTTAAATAGTTGCAGATTAAAGGAATATATTTATTTATGGACATTTTAATAATATAATATGAAGTAAGGTATAATAAATAGACATATATAACATTAGGAAAATGTTTAGTTTATCGTCTGGCTTCAAGCGTGGCTATGGAATGACATATCTTCTCAAGGAGCACTTGATCTCTGAGCTGCTGAACTTTTGGCTGTATCTCATACAAGCTATGCAAGTCCCGCTGTTCAAATGCGCAGTCAATTGCCTCCTCGTGTAAGCTGTAATTTAAATAATTACATTAAATTGATTACAAAAACGTATTCCCCTCTAACGTACTTAGCCCGCATATACCAATACACCTTGCGCTTGTCCGGGCAGCGTGTTATGTATTTTCGCGCTTCTCGCGTATTCTCCCGCTGTAGGCAGACCTCGACAAAGGGCTCATAGCCAATGGGACTCTTTTTGCTCTTCGAGAACTTTTCCAGCTCCACCCAGTTGAGTTTCTCGGCTAGGGAGAGTATTCTCAACCACCAGAATCTGCGGTCGGGTACTTTGTAATCGCTCTTTATCTTCTCCGTCTCCCGCAGGTCGCCAATTCGCAGCAGATGAAGCATAGTGTCATGTATAGACAATCCGTTAAAATGATCGTTATGCTTGGCAGAGAGCGTTTTCTGCAGTTTTAGTATACGTGCCGTGTCGGCGCAGAGTTCAGCCTCCACAGTGCATCTGCCCTGGCCGTAGCTGTTGCCAATGAGCGATAAATTCGATTCCAGACCCTCGTTGTCGATGGCATTATAAAAGTGATACTCTGCAATCGCCTTGTGATCGTCCTCGGTGTTGTAAATGTCGTAGAGCGCGGTGCGACTAGACTCCATCATAATCTTCTTGTACATATTCAGAGCCAACGGATATTCGCGTATAATCATCTATGAATTATTAAAGTATTTTAGTAATCGCAATTGAAATTTACGAAACATGAGAACTTACATGGAAATTTGAAAGCATCATTTTCTTCTTTATTTCGAGCAGCACTGATGTGACAAGCTCCGTGTCGCCAGATTGTGTGGCACTGGACACGGCCCGATCAAACTTGCCCATCTTGAGCAAGAGTGGCACCTGCAGAGAAGCACGCGGTTCCAGTTCCAACAGCTTAATAGCCAACTCATCTCGTCCACTTTGATACGCCTTCTCAGCTATATTGCAGTAGGAAATGCCCTGAACAGAAGGGTTTTTAAATTTCTCCGTGATCTTGCGAGCCACCTCGTTATCGTCTACAACCAATGGAAATTGATTAGCAGCAATTAAAGAAGGAGAAACAGAAGCTTACTCTGATCATGCATAACCTTATGATAGGCCCAATGCTCCAGTATCCAAGATTCGGGCAACTTCAGATGCTTGGCCACTTGTATAGCCACAGCGTAGTGTTTGCGAAAGACTAAACGACTCAGTATAACCTCAGGACTTAGGTGCATAAATCTAAATAACAATATTTATAGTATAAAAAATCTATAGGAAATCGCAATGTATGACTAACTGCTTATACGTAAGCGGAATGGCAATCTTCTCGTGGCGCAACGTATTTAAAACTCTTAATATCCTTAAGATGCGCATATACTCTTCAGGATTATACGAAGGTATGAAACCCTTGCCAAAATAAGCTGTCTGAAAAGGTAGATTAAAGGCACATCTTGTAACAACCAATATTAAAGCGATATGCCAACCTACTCTCATTAGACTCTTCTGGGTTTCGGGACAGAACTCATAGGCTGCAGCTTCGATGCACTCGTTGACCGCCTCTTCAATGTTTGAAAGGCACTCGCTCAAATACTCATCCGATTTGTGGGATTTCTCTTCGAATTTCTTCTGTGCTTCAAAAAGATAGCTGGCAGGTCCTTTGATAATTACAGCAAAGATGTTCTCCACACATTTTGGTAAACGTTGAATCATTTCATGTGAATTTTGGGTTATAATGCGGACACCATCCATCTCAGCTACCAGAAACATGGGATCATAGGGAAATTCAGTTCTATCCGCATTACGGTTGACAATTAGCACACACGACGGATAGGAAATGACCACAGCATCCGCGTCGGCATTGTGAGAATTCATAATCCATTCAATTTGCAGTGGCATATCCTTGCGACCCGTATCAAACTCGCAGTACTTGCTCCGCATATCGACACTGCCCAGCCAGAGTAGGCCCGTATTTGTGTACAGCGCCAAGTGCTGATGGTTGTACGAAACGGAAATCTTGATGATGCGATCGTGTGGCTTCTCAAACAGATTGGCGGTGATGGTGCCCACCGTCTGACCATGCAGCAGCTTAATGACCTCCCGCTCGCGACCCAACAAGCAATAGCTGTTGCGACCCTCAGTCACAATCTCCCAGCAGGAGCAATTCGCATTGGAATCTAAAATGAAAATTGTTCTTAAAAAGTTTAGACATGAATCTGAGTAAACCTCTTACTTGGTATATCGGGCAGCTTGCGCTCCGTTTTGCTGCTGTTCTGCTTCAGAAAGATGCGGCCGGACGTTGTCATTACGGCCACGCCAGTGCCAGCGGCAGATTGAAAGACCTTAGCCTCGACAATTTTAATAACGCTTGCCTCGCCACCAATGCTGTACGATTCTTTTTCGTTACCAAACATATCGTAGACAAAGACTTTAGCATTCTCCAGCACGCATATTAGCTCCTCCATGTCCGACCAGCCCATGGATATCAGTTTGCCATGGTTCCACTGCAAATATACAAATGAATTTTCCACTTCCAATTCGCTACTCCACTTGCTTCTCACCAAAATGTGGCCCGTCTCATTGCCACTGGTATCGAATATCCTTATCATCGGCCTGGAAGAGCCCTGGACGGGCACCAGCTTAGTAGCATCGCGTATAACAGCCAAGGGTCCCCCATATGGTGCCGGCACCACTTGCATATACTCTAAATCCAAATCATTTGGCCAGTCGGGCGTCGCAAGGTCCACTCTCCTGTGGGCGTAGAGCGTAAAATAGCAATGACAGCTTTGTTTCGGTGAAAGGGAAACATTTATTAGTGCCTAAATCATTACCTATAGTAGTCCGGGTGCACCATGAACCACTCGCCCGTATTGTGCATAATCGGCATGACTAAAAGATTAATTTAACAACTAATTTAAACAAATAATAAACAACCACTGTGCATTTTAGCTGCGCTGCAACTTTTTGTTTTTGCTAGAGAATAAAAATATTAAAGTAACTGTTACTTGTTACACAAGTCACTGTTATCATCACAGACAGTGCTAAATTAAAACATTATACAGCTGTAAAATATATTTTAATAATAATTTTTAATAATAATTTTTATAAAACATTTTATTGTAGTTAAACTACTTTAGCTTTTTTTTTTATAATGTGCGATATCGTTGGCTGGTTATTGTCACTGTTATTGTATGATGCGATGAGTCGGTACATTTAAGTGTATCGTATCGTGTGTGAGCCCCAAACGCATACATCAGCGCTGGCTCTTGCACATGTGAAAGGCCAATTTCAACAGCCAGTATTATTCGCTACAAAAATACGCCTAAAACAACTTTAAAATTAGTAATTTATTAACAAATGGCGGATACTAAGCAAACGGTTGTTGAGGGCGTCGATGCACTCACTTTGAATGGCAAACCAGAAGCAGGAGCCGAGGATGTTGAAACGGCAACGGATGCGGGTGGCGAGGAAACAGCAACAACAATTACAAACACGGATGATGTTGTGGATCCATGGAATGTGGCTAGCACCAATGACGCTGGCGTCGACTACGACAAGCTAATAAGTATGCAATACGATTCCGTAGCCTTTACTTCCAATTTGCACATCTAATGTATTTTTGTTGACACGTTGCAGAGCGCTTTGGCTCAAGTAAAGTCGATGAGGAGCTTATCGCACGTTTTGAAAAAATCACAGGAAAGCCAGCACATCACTTTATCAGGCGCGGAATATTTTTTTCCCATCGCGATCTGCACACAATTCTCACGCTACGCGAGCAGGGCAAACCATTTTATTTGTATACGGGTCGTGGCCCCAGCTCGGGCTCCTTGCACGTGGGCCACTTAGTGCCATTTATTATGACCAAATGGCTACAGGAGACCTTTGATGTACCCCTGATTATACAGCTCACGGATGATGAAAAGACATTGTGGAAAGACCTGAAAATTGAGGACGCCATTAAATTGGCTCGTGAGAATGCTAAGGATATTGTCGCCATGGGCTTCGATCTGAACAAGACTTTTATTTTCAATAATTTGGAGTTTATGGGGTAATTAAATGTCTAAGCTCATATATTAATCGTTTAATTAATTATTCGTTTTTTTGCAGAAAATGCCCTGCTATGTACCAGAATATAATTCGCATTCAAAAGTGCGTCACTTTTAACCAGGTCAAAGGCATTTTTGGGTTCGGAGACTCAGATATTATAGGGAAAATAGGCTTTCCCGCTGCTCAGGCAGCGCCGGCGTTATCGAGCACATTTCCCTTTATTTTTGGCAATAAGAAGGTGCACTGCCTTATACCCTGCGCCATCGATCAGGACCCATATTTCCGTATGACGCGCGATGTGGCGCCGCGCCTGGGTTTCCCCAAGTGTGCTCTCCTGCATTCTGCCTTCTTTCCAGCGTTGCAGGGCGCTAAAACGAAGATGTCGGCAAGCGAGCAGAACTCGGCCGTGTTTCTTACCGACACGCCCAAGCAAATCAAGAACAAGATCAACAAATATGCATTTTCGGGCGGACGCACCACGGTGGAGGAGCATCGTCAACTGGGCGGCATACCCGACATCGATGTGGCCTATCAGCTGCTCAAGTTTTTCCTGGAGGACGACGACAAACTTGAGGAGGTTCGCTTGGCCTACAGCAAGGGTGAACTGCTAACGGGCGAGATCAAGAAACTGGCCATTGAGGTAAGATATAAGCTACAAAAAATATAGATTTTTTGCATTATCTTATTAACGATTTGTATGTTCGCAGACTGTGACGCCGATTGTGGAACAACATCAGGCATCGCGCAAACTGATTACCGACGAGGTGCTGGACAAATACTTTGAGATCCGGGCCCTGAAATTTGCCAGTTAGAAGTACATAATATATCACATAGTGTACACAGGGAATTGTATTTATTGATTTCAGTTTGCCACAGCTACAAGCCTGTTGAACATTTAAACCACTCGTTGCGCTCGCTATTTATTCACTAAGCCAAGCTAAATTTTGTGTTACTATTTTTATAAGCACATACAACAAAAGCAAACAAACCAATAAACGGCTTCAATTTTCCAAAATGCAACGCTTGACCCACTTACCAAGATGCCGTTAAAAAAGTATGCTGTAAAACTCCTCAACTCCGATCGATCGCATTTCGCGACGCGTCGTATTCAAATGCCTTTTACAACGGGCTACCGGGTAGCTGAGAATCTATATAGGCACATATACTACTAAGCATCTGGTAAAACAGCTAAAATAATACATTTCTTAACTCGTAGCCGCGCAAAAATGTCATAATTTCCGTGTTTTGTAATCGGAGAATTATTGAACGCATTCAATTTCAGTTTCGGGCAATATTTTGTTAATAAAGCAACAAATTTATTTCAGTTAAGCTTAAATTTTAAGTTATAGTTGGATATCTTAGATCCATGACGTCGCTGAGGCTTTCAAGTAATATAGACTTATGTATATACTATATATATGTGTATCAGACGACAAAATCAACTATTGATACATATGTACTGAGGTATATATACTCTCTTTTTTTTAATTAACCCAAAACACTTGTGTTTACACGCATCGCCTATAGCTATAGCCCGGTATATACAGAGCCTCGTATCACATACGAAGAATGCTGCTGCAAAGAAAAACTGAACTCGAAACTGAAGTTGTGGCGACGATCGAGACGACAACGACGACGACAACGATCCAAAAAGCAGTTGCCCATAAGCCAAACGCGTCTCCAGCATTGCACACGCGCGCATCTTCGCTGACAATAGAAGGAAATTAAGCCGCAGCACCTTTGTTGTTGCTGTTGTTGCTGCTGCGGCAGGTAGACAAAAGGAAAAGCCGACAAATCGAACCTCGATCCTCGGGCAGAAGTCCGCTTTGTTGACACACGTACAAAGGGCACTTGTCAGCCAAAAAAAAAAACACTCTTGAATTGATCAACTAGTAGTTGACTCCGCAAATGGTCACCAGCTCCAATGATGAATAGCTGGCGAGATATCTTTGCAGAGCCATCAGTCAAACTTCTAGCGCACTTCAAACACTGACCAGCTTAACTATATAGACACACACACACACACCCGGATCCGTAACAAGCAACGAAACCGAAAGTGTCCCAGCTCTGTCACAGCTTCGTTGGGGATCATTGGCCAGCGGCAGGTCGTCGCCAGCGGACGTCGTCGACATACAATCGGCTTAAGCGATGAGTGATCAACTGTTGAGCTCGACCGTGGACGATCCACCTGCACTGATACCCACGGCCGTGTCGTTGGCCAGCTCGTACGTGGATGCGGAGGCCACGGAGCAGCCGGTGCTGCTCGAGCTGGGCGCAGCACAGCCGGCGGCAAGCCTCAACTACACACTGGCGCCGGATGGCGCTGGTCTACTCACATACACGGCTCCGCACATCACCTATGCGCCCACTCTGATGTCCAGCTATGAGAAGCAGTCGCAACCGCAGCACAATCTCAGCCTGATGGCGCCCAGCATGGGGGTTGGCGGCGCAACCTACAGCATTAGCATTCCACAGACTGTGTCCATGTGGCACGGAGGCGTCCCGGCGACCGTTGAGCCCAAGCGTGGTGAGCTTGTGGCGGTGCCACCGCCCACATATATGACCTACAGCGGCGGCGGGGCGGTGGAAGTGGAGATTGCCAAGGAACAGAATCCGGCTTGGCGCGAAAAGGCACTGCAAATGGAAAAGGACTACAGACGCACGGCCTGTGATCGGGAGCGCACCCGGATGCGGGACATGAACAAAGCCTTCGATCTGCTACGCTCCAAGCTGCCCATATCGAAGCCCAACGGCAAGAAGTACTCCAAAATCGAGAGTTTACGGTGAATTGATAATAATTAATTGATAAAAGCATTGATAATATCCTCTTTTATCCACCTTCCACAGCATCGCCATCAACTATATCAACCATCTGCAAGCGATGCTGCGCGAGAATCATGCCCTGCCCGAAAAGGAGCTGGTGTCCTTCAAGTGCAGCAGCCGCTCCGTCCACTACGATGGCCAACATCCGCATCACAGTCACGCCGCCAGCTACGATTACGAGAACAACGTCTCGGTGATGACGTCCTCGCGGAACGGCTGCACCTGGAGCGGCGGCAGCAGCAGCTCACCCAGTTATGAGGCCAGTTCGAAGGATAATTGGAACACATAGTTGTTGCAGCGTCAGCGCGGTTAGTCCACCAATTGCCAAAGAATCCCGATGCAGTCGAATTGTGTTGCATGCTTCGGAAGTTTCCAAACTGTGGTTCAAATTCTAAAGGAAAAGCTCTCTCAGTGAAATTCTTCAATTTTGTAGATATCAAAGGATACCAGAGGGTACCAGCATACTATAGATAGATTTTCTCTCTTTAAAAGACAAAATTAAATTCAAAATTTAAGCAACTTTCATGCACCCAGCGACCCTTCAATATCGGATCTTTCCGAATTATTTGCTCAGCTTGGCTTTCGTTGATTTGAGCTAAGTTCATAAACCTTAGCTTTATCAAAAAGAAAAAGAAGAAAGTAAAAGAATGAATAAATAATTATTAATAATAATAAATTGCTGATTCAGCAACAACGTAAAAAGCACTATCAATGAAAATTATTATTACGAAATTTTATTGTTGAAGATATATTTTTTAGCCATGATATTTTCACGAAGCTATCGCCACGAAACTTCCTAGATGTCCCCCTTATAACCGCAGGTAGTACATATGTATAAATATCGGAGTCGGCCGAATTGATCTACTGTATCATATAGCTTCAGTTGGTAAAAATAAATTTGTTTTTTGTATGAAAAACTCGTTTGTTATTTAACATATAAGACATGCGGTCTTAACAATGTAGGAACTGCCATGGAAACAATATGTGAAAAAAACTTTTTGTTGTTCAAAATAAATAAAATATTGTGTTTTATCTATGTGTTTACATAACTACAAACACCTTCAAAGTAGATACTATATTTGACTTTTTAGGTTATATTTATTTAACGTACCGTGATTAACATTTTACAGTTGATAATTTACATAGTTTGATTAAACAAAATGACAGTTTGAACAATATTTTTAACCTAAAAAGTACAACAAACACAAAATATAACAAATTATTATGGATAATGGAATTACTGAACTGCTTTTAAAAATAATAAGTTTGTAATACTTATTCAAATGTATAGTTAATGGGAGGTGTTTATAAAGCCAACTACACACTGTTCACACACGCATACACACAGCAATTTTTCGCTAAAGAATTGAATTAGAACAGCATCTTTTGTTTTGGAGTTGACACTTCACAACATAAATGGGGTGTGACAACAAGAGTTGTGGAAGGCTTTAAACACTGCGCTTTGTGCGGTTTTTACCGGATGCTACTCAGCGCTTAGTTATCCTTCTTCATCCTCGTCGAGGTCATCCGGTAGATGATGGAGTCCCTGCCGGGATCCATGGAGCCGATAGCGTAGCAGATGGCCAGCAGAGACAGAGCGAAGACGACCATGAACCACAGAATAATGTTGAAAATGATGGGATAGTCTTGGTCGTAGTAGGTGGCCAGATTGAAGTCGTTTTTGTCGCTGCCTTGAATGACATCGCGCTTGGAGCGTGAATTGGCATCTTTGTCTGTGGACTGCACGAAGAGCACCGAATCGCTCGACTTTTGTGCGGCAGCCAGAAGGCGACCAATGGCAGCAGAGATCAGCTTGTTGGCCTCATCCACAGCAACGGACTTCTCGCCATGCGCCTTGGCAATGCCATCAACCGACAGGCGAATGATCAAAACATTCGAGGGCTTAAGCATCTCTGCCAAGTTCTCGGAGGCGGCATTGATGAGACCAATTTCCTGCAGGAACTGCTTGTCGGCGTTGTGCAAGGAGGGGTTCAGGTGCTTCGTGGGCTTGGCGGCGGGTGCATCGAAATCACCGAAGCAGGCTTTGAATGCTTGAACCTAAAAGGCATTGCAAAATGAAGAATGAAAGCTGATTTGAACATGTGATATAATATCAACTTACGCCCTCGTCGTACTGGTCAAAGTTAATGTCGCAGACTGGCTCGTTGGCCGCCTCCAGCTCGGCGGCCAGTGTATTAAGCGAGTGACCCGTATTGGAGCCCACCAGCTCATAGGTCTTCGCATTGCCAGCCGTCGTGACATGCCGGAGACCCTCTACGTGTACGGCAATCACGCCCTTGGCCAGATTGAAAGGATCATCGATGGCTAGGCCGCTCCAGTCACAGTCACCAACAACGGGATTGCCCATGGCAGCATACAGAACATCGCCGACATAGCGACTGTTCAGGGGATCGTTGCCCTTGAAGCTAATCGACTTGGGGCTGTTCAGGACTGTAAACTCGCCAGCGGCGTGAACTGTAGGGAATTACAAAAAGTTACTCCGTTACATATGTTTATTAAATGTAGTTAAACCCTCGTAATATAATGTATGTCCCAAACTTGCGCAGATTCTGCGCGAGGAGCCCAGCAGTCAGAGAATAGGCCTCCTCCAATCACCCCCCACTGCTTTTTCAAGAATCGATGCGAGGCCGAGATAGACAATTTACACATTTTCCACACAGTTCGTGGTGAACAAAACATTTTTCACACAATAATTTGAGATTTACTTACTTGCTGCTATTAACAGCGAGAAAATGACGACGTTTTGCAACATTTTCATTTTTCTGTCAGCCTTTTAATCATATGACGAACCACTGCACAGAGAAAAACCTACTACACTCTGACTGTCATGTGATGGATACTAGAGGTGGTCGTTATCGAATGACTTCCATCTCTAATAGCCAGAGCTGACATTTGCTTGCAGAAATTGCCAGTTGTTAAAAGTTGTGACGTCACAATTTTAACAGAACTAGTATTTAAACAGAAGTAAGCTGTGGCTTTCGCAATTTTGCAGCATTTGTCTTGCCCAATATGCACAAAAAATTTTGTTAAACTTTCCAACAAAATTACATACACCTGCTGACAGCTACCTGTTTGATAGTACTTTTTAGTATATTTGTGTTGTGAGTTTAAGTATTTTTACGCTTACTGCCGACGGTCATTAGTTTTTGCGTTTGTTTTTGCAAAATCAACAAAAAAAAGCGTGAAAAAACGCACATTTTTGTTTAGTTTTTAAAATGCTTTGGTCCTTGGAGCAGGTGGAGGGTATGCTAGGCGTCCTCAAGGCCTCAACGGACAAAACCGTTATATACAAATGCCTGGTAAAGCTGCGCACCGATGTGGTGAAAGATAAAGATGGCATTGTGTTGTTCCGTACTGCGGGGGGTGTTCCGGTAATGGTTCGCCTGATTAGCAAACTCAATGAGAAGATAATGGAAGTCGTGCTGAGCATATTGGGAAACTGCTGTACAGATGATCAGGCTTGCATAGAGGTGAGTTGGCTAACAAATAAACCATTAAGTAAATATAAATAAATCAAATATAATTATTTATATTTAATAGGCTGTCGAGTGTAAGGTCATTGCCCCCTTGATAACAATATTGAAAACAATACCAAATCCGTTGATACAATGTCGCGCTTGCCGTATGCTGGGCAACCTGGCCAAGAGTAAGAAGGCCTCATCCTTCCTCAATATACACTACAGTGCCATTGCGCCTGCCATTTGCCATATTATCGAGTCCACGAGCGCCGTGCAAACGAAAATAATGGCCTTTCGTGTCTGTCGCTTTCTGCTAGTCAGCAGCCAGTTCTACAAACACTTTCTGGCCTCCAATGGCCTGCTGCAGCTGATGCGCATATTCGGAGCAGTCATGAAGAACAACGAGGCGCCCAAGGCGTCGCCGCAGGACATTGATGTGTCCGCATTGATTGGCCTGAAGCGCAATCAGCATCGCGAAAAGTATTTTGAGGAGGTGGCACGCAATTTGGAGGGTGTACGCAGCGATATATTCGATTATCAGATGCTCAAGAACTCGACGCGCAACTGTGAGTACGTGCTGCCCAAGGAGAACGATGCCATCGAGCTGGCCCACGAGATATTGAAGTGCCTGCTGCTACTCTCGGCTCAGCAGATTGGCATGCGAGCCTGGGAGGTGCGTATGGCAGCTATATATATATACCTATATGTATTTAATGCCTCCTCTCTTTAGCTACTCTCGCGCCACACTTCGCTTGCTCCTATTGTGTACTTTGTTAAGGAGGACGGCGACCAGCGTGGCTCGGCTCTGAAGATACTGTCAAACTTTTGCAAGGATCCGTATGCATTTTATATGCTCAGCACTGCCGATTCCATTGTGGCTGCCTGTGAGCTGCTCATGGCTGTCAACATGGCCAAGGCGCTGTCGGAGAGCGAGTGCCGGCATTGTGTTAATATTATATCTACGCTATCTGCCGATGCCTGCAGCCGTTCCAAAATACGTCGCTGTGGCGCACTCCGCAAACTGGTGGCCATGATACGGGAGTCGCATTCGCAGAGCGAGCGTTCATCGGTCAGCTAAAGATTTTCAAATTGCCACAAATGTTATATTCTTATATATATGTATTGCTTGATTTCGCAGCTTTTCCACATTCTAAACAACTTTCAATATGACAATCTGAGCATGGAGCTGCTGCTGTACGAGGGTCTGGTACCGATGCTGGTGCGTGAACTAAACGATTATTTGACCAGCGATGAGGAGCATCACAGGCGACGTCGCGAGGAGCGCATACAGGGCGGCAAAAAGCGCAAATTGACTGATCCCACCACACCAGAAACCCTGAGCAAGGTATTAATATAGCTCATAATTAACAATCTAGTTAGAATCATATCAGGTTATAATGTTCTGTGGCAGTTTTCTAAGACCCAGGAGACGCTCAGCTCGGACTTTGACTCGCCCAGCAGCTCGCCGCGCTCCTATCGCACCACTAGTCCGTGCAGCTCGCGCAGCATGTCGCCAGTTTGCTCGAATCTCTTTGCCAATGATGATGATGAGAACTATTCACCCGCCTGCAGCGATGATGATGATGACGAGGACGATGGCAAAGCTGGCAATGCCAGCACGGACACGCGCGAATCTCGCATAGCTGTGAATCGTGCCCAGCCTGCAAATGTCTTGGATATTCTGAAGCTGATTGACGAGGGCACCGAAACAATTGACGACACACTATCCGATAAGGAGGATCTGGAGGAGCTAAGCTCCGATGTGCCGCCCAAGCTGGCACAGCTGCGCCACCAGGCGGGCGATACAATCGATGTAATTGAGAATCTTCTTTATCGCATTACGCTGATGATCAACAAGCGGCCGGAGCTGGGCAAACCGGAAACACTGGACGCGCTCATACGTGCTATAAATCTCTTTGGCGCGAACAATAATTTTGCCAATGCGCTGACCAATATATTGCTGTAAGTGTCTTCTGTGATATATTAGAAGATATATTATAACCGATCTTCTGCTTCACACAGTGAGAGTCAGTTCTTTGCCCAGATCATCAAGCATGGTGTTGTGCATCAGCTTTATCAACTTACCAAAGTGGATGAGGTATAGTGGAATATTTATTTCTAGCTAGCAAAATCGAATTTTCCATTTGTGCTTTGCAGATGCGCAAGGATGGCTTTGCTTTTCTAGAGACGCTCACCAATGTGGGCGAATCCAACTATGGCAAGGAGGAGCTGGTGCGTTTGCTGCGCTGCGACGCGGATTTGAATGCCCAGCAACGTGCCGCCATATCCGTGGCCTACATCATCAAGAGCCATCGCCTTCTCTATCAGTTTCTGTACGATGGCAATGCGCTAACTTTGTTGTTTGACTTGCTGCTGCGCAAGAAGAGCGACAATTTGTATGCGGACGAGGCGGCCGATGCGGTGACAGCCATGTCCCGCTTCACGCTGGGCATCATGCTGCCCGAAACGGAGCAGGCCGATCCAAATGCCAGCGTCTGCTCCATCCAGCTGAATGCGTTGTCAGGGCCACTGCACGAGCACTGCGACATGAGTTTCGTGGTGCCCAGCGGTGCGGAGAATATTGACGGCGGTACGCTACGCATTGGCTTCAACAAGCAGCTACTCTGTGATACCAGCGAGGTGTTCAACAAGATGCTCAACAGCGACTTTCGCGAGGGCCACGACGGCGAGATCCAATTGCACGACTACACGGCCACCGGCTTGCGTTACTTCCTGCACTTGATCAGCTGCCAGGCGCGGCATCTGTCCAAGCCCGACTATGGCGCTCTGCTGCAGGCCTTCGAGATGTCACGCGTGTACATCATACCCGAGCTGGAGCAGCTGTTGCATCAGCGACTCATCCGATTTCTCGACTCGCACAACTGCCAGCGTCTGCTCGAGTGGTCGCTAAAGAACTACCATGCAGAGCTGACCGAGACGGCCATTAGCTATTATCTGTGCGCTGCGCTCCCGGTGCAGGATAAGCTGCAGCTGTTCCGCGCTGCCGAGGATTCAATCTACGCCAGCGAATGGTTTCAGCTGCTCAATGATGCGGTCTACGAGCGATGTCGCAGCACCGGCTATTAGCCAATTCAAATATATGTATTTCCTGCCCAACATGCCAACTGTATATTGTGATTGTGTGTATTTGTGCCAAACAAGCGACTTGTGTGCACCTCGTATTTAAAGACCCAGCCAAGTATATATCCATGCACTACACATTAATAAAACCCATATAGACTACAATAATGTTAACTTAACTGCGATGCGTGGACTCAAATCTGGGCATCGCGCAGAACTTGACCACCAGCCAATCGGTCAGCGGCGCCGGACTCAACTTGAAGAGCCAACGAAAGATTCTATAGCGCCACGGTTCATGTATGTACAGCGTCTGCGGCTGTGCGTTTGTTAGCGCATCTTTAAACTTGGCCAGCAGCGCTTCATCCTTTAGCTGATTGGGTTTCTTAAAGCCGCTTAAAATGCTCAGATACTCATTGAACTCCCTGAAGTATTTGCCATAAACCGACAGCTGCTCGGCGCTGAATGCCTCCAACATTTGCTGGGCGTGCTGCTGCTGGCGTGCGGCTATGTTGCTGTCCAGCACAAATGAGCCGGGCACAAAGTTCACCACCAGCATGCCATATTGCTGCAGCTCAATGCGTAAGGCGTCGTTCCATACGCGCAGCGCCGCCTTGGAGGCGGCATAGGGCGCCAGAGCGGGCAGTGCCTGGAAGCCGCAGTGGCTGGTCACATTGATGATGCGTCCGCGATGCTGGCGGAGCAGCGGCAGCAGTTCACGGGTCACGCGCATCGTGCCCAGCAGATTACAATTGATCTGCAGCTCGATCTGGGCCGGCAACTGCCACTCGAACTCACCGAAGCACATGACGCCCGCATTGTTGACCAACGCCAGCAACTGGTAATCGGTGTTGGCCAACAGCTCTTCCAGTCGAACGTGCACCTGCTCTATGGAGGAGGGCTGCAGCAGGTCCAGCTGCCAGGTGTGCATGCGCGGTTTACCCTCAGATTCCGCGCTCATTCGCTGCAAGAGACGCGCGCCCTGCGACTGCAGATTGTGGCAGCAGGAGATGACCGTCAGTTGGAGCGCATTGTAACAGTAAACGGCCAGGGAGTGGCTGCTCAGAGAATTCCATTTAAGTCACCCGTTTTACAGTCTTTCACAGTAACTTACCCCAAGCCGGAGTCACAGCCCGTCACGAGGACCACTTGCCGCTCGCCAACGCTCAGCTGACGCCTGCCCAGGCCCAGGGTGCGCTTCAGGGCGCGCAGCAGTTGATTCCAGCTGCCCATATCGGAGGTTCCAGATTAACTGAAACCAAGTCTCGCAGAAAAACAGAAAAGAAACCAAATAAATATCAAATAAAATAACATGCAAAACGAACCCGAAATTTGAAATCTGTATATATATATGCATTTCTGTGTGTGCGTGTATATAGGCATTATCTGTATCTATACTGCCCGTGTTCCCTATCTGTGTGCGTGTGTGTGTGTGCGTGTGTGTGTGTGCGTGTGTGTGTGTGCGTGTGCGTGTGTGCGTGTGTGTGTGTGTGTGTTAACACCAATACACATTTACATAGATCCGTCTGCTGGCCGTTTTGAGTCTTACCTGCGCGTTGGGCTGGTGCCAAAAAAGATACAAATAACAAAATAAAAAACCCATGTCGTAGCGGCTCAGCTGGTTTGTATATCTTATTTTATTTTATTTACTTTATTCTACGCTAGCGAAAAGTTTTTTAATTATGTTAAAATGCAAATATTTCCGCGCTTAAAAGGCATATATAGGTTTATAAGTACGATGGCTTGAAATTGTAGTTATTTGATAAGAAAATCCGTCATTTTTTCTAAAACTAAAAATTCTTTCAAATATATGTATTTATACATGTATATTATTAGCAATAACATCGAAGCTATTCTTCAGAAATGACCATAACTCAAGTTAAATACAGAATTTATAAAGCTGAAATATATATTGCTTCGATTAGCCTTATCGTCCACACAGTTTATTTATAAACTTCATATTAGATAAAATTATATTATGTCACAGCTACAAAGAAATTCGGCACTATTGAATACTTCACTTTGATGTCTTTATTTTTTGGTGTTCAGCTTAATAAACCTGACGGCTGAGCAGGAGAATTTGTAATATTATGCGATTTTCAATTGTTTCACACACATCCGTTCGGAGACTGGCCGTCAAGTGCCAATGAGAACTGTGCTTTAAATTTGAATTTGAGCTTGTAATAAAGTCAGAATACATAAAAAGAATACCAAAAAAAAAAAATATATAAATATATATATACATATATATTTGCTGGTTTGAACCGATGCATGGTCTTAAAGTTGTCTTCGATACAAATTAATGTTTTAATATTTATTAAAATTAAATGTTGTTAAAAAAGTAACTTATTTAAAAATTGGAAATAATAGCAAATTATCTCATTTGATTCTCAGTTAACTTTTATTTAGAGACTAGATAAAGACTCTTCAAAACCAATTCATGGTTGAAAGATAATTTCGAATCGGTTCGCAGCCTTTACCATAAGCCCAGTTCCACATAGGTCGCAAAATTGATTAAATAGACATTTTTGGTTTTAGGTTGTTCTGTATTATATTTTATTTCTCGTACACAATTTTGGTTGTTTTACCTCCTTTAAAGGTGTATTTGATTCGTTTTGTATTTACAAATTTTGTGAATTTTCATTCAAGAATTTTGTGCTAAGTTTTTACTTTTATTTTGCCAGGTTGCATAAGCATAAAAAGGGTATTTTCGAAATTACGCATAGGGCTATATCAAATATTATTGCCTGATTTGCATTTGCTCGATTTAAATAATCATTTATATATAATTCATTTTTATTGCATAATACATATAATTACATATTAAATAATTGCTTTGCGTTTTGTTTGTCATTTCTTATAAATTGTATTGAAAATAGAGCGCATTTTGCGTTTAGTAAAAATATATTTGGAGTTTTTGTTTCTAGTGCGCCTTAAATAGTAAGTAATATATAAGTATATAGTAATTCAAATTCTCATTTTCTCTCATTCGTTGTCAAACTATTATATCATTTGTTTTTCCCTATGTATTTTACTCTTTATCAAGGCAACGTATTTAGTTTTTTTTTGTGTATTTTGAATTATGTTTTATTTAAATGTACAATTTTAAAACCGGCTTAGTTCCTTTCATTACACACTCTGTTAAAGTTTTTTTTAAGTATTAATTTATTTTTTTATATTTTTGTTTAACATGTTAATAATAAATATCACAACGCATCCTTCATGTACAACATTCTCTTCCACACTCTTGGCTCAATTTTCAAACTTCACTTAAATCTTTTACATTTCTGCAAATGTTTAGGCATTTTTATATATATTTCTATGTATATTTTTTGAAAACACACGCAAATCAAAATGGTTTAAAAATTGCACAAAAAATACAAGTAATTGTAGTCTATATATAAATTGTTGTTTATACATATATATCGTATAGATAAACATAATTGTTGTAGCAAAACATAAATTAAACATAATAAAGATAATAATACAAGAGCAATTACAGTTAACGGGAAAACAACATAAAAGTAGCAAAAGTTAAATCCTGATCAGCAGGCCTTCGTTTCGCTTACAATTACAAAATAATAATCGGTTCAATACGTGTACAATAATTGTGTCAAATAAAAAAGCGCAAAACATTGTTTATCAATCTTAATCAATTAATTAGCGTTCGCTTTGTAAACGTAATTCTGTAATATGTATTATAATAAATTTATTTTGTTTTTGCAAAAACTAAAATTAAATGTAATGTTTGACTTTTGTTTAGCGACGCGCGCCACCGCCACGCATCCTACACTGGTTATAAGCTAACCAGCTTGGACGGCTCACTCGTCGGCGTCGGCAGCTCCAGCGGGAGCTTGTTTTGGGACGAACAGGTTGGCATCAGCGGACCCGAAATGGGCGTCAGTCCGGTGCCGCCATCCATCAGCGAATCGAAATTGAAGCCTGTCGATGGCGTCTGTATTTGCACACCCTGTATCTGCGTTGGGGCCTTGCCATCGACGCCACCCTGCTGCATACCGGCCGCAAACAGACTCCGCTGCTGCACGTTGAGCGTATTGGGACGCTCCTTGGGCAGCTTGTTCAGTGCGTTCAGTGTGGGACTGTTTATGTGGCCGGCGAAGGCCTCGAAGCCCACCGCCGCCGTCGTCGAAATGGGCGTGTTCAGCGAGCCCGAGGCGGAGCCGGTGGGCGTTAGGGATGCATTCAGCATGGCAATGTTGGGCAGCACACAGCGTTTCGCCGGCGTCGGCCCATCCTGATCCGAATCGAGGACGGCGTCGTGCGGCTCGGGCTTGATCTGCAGCAGTTGCTCATCGGTTAGCACCGGCTTGAGATCCAGCGGTGAGTTGCTGCGCCCGGTCGCATTGAGCGTGGCATCGAAGCCAGTGATGGTGCCGCCGCTGCTGCTGTCGTTGCTGTTGCTGTTATTGTTGATGTTGATGTTAATGTTGCTGTTGTGATGACTGCCGCTGCTCGTGCAGCTGCCGCCGCTGAGCAGCGCTGGGTTGCTGATCATGCCATTGCACGTGACCACGCTGAGGAGTTCGTTGCGCACCACCTGGCACGTGGAGCGGTGTGACTTCAGCATAAATTCCAGCTGATGCTTTTCCGTATTCAACAGCTCGATCTCCTTCTTCAAGTTCTCGCCCTTCTTCAGCAGCGCATCGACCTCCTCGGTCAGCTCGTTCGTCTGATCGACGCGTCGCTTGCGACAGCGCGCCGCCGCCAGCTTATTCCGTTCGCGTCGTATGCGTCGCTTCTCCTCCTCCTCGGGCGACATGTTGGCCGCCTTGTTGGGACGACGACCGCCGCCGCGACGCGCGGGCGTGGCACTGTTTGAGGTAGTTGTTGTGTTGCCGCTAGCGGCGCGTCCGACATTGTTGACAGCCGCCAGAGCGCCGGTGAAATTGTTAACACCACCATTCGAGCCATTGCCCAGCATGTGGCCACCGTTCTGATACGAGGTGCTGTCCGTGGCGGCACTAGCTGTAATTTGTGGAGGGAGAAAGAGAGAGAGAGAGAGAGATAGCATTAGAGTAAAGGCTTCATTTCTTTAAGAGCTTTAACTCACAAGTATCGGTTGTGCTTTGGTCATCATTCAGCTGGCCATCGATCCAGGAACCATTCGATTCATCTGTATCGGTGACACAGTTCGGTGCAAGCAGATCAAATTGCGGACTCGTATTGATCACTGCCAATGTTGCGGCAACGGCCATTGGGGGCGTAACTGTACTGTTGTTCGTAACGGCGTTCATCGATGTCAGCGGCGGCGGCTTAAAGCCGGCCTGAAAGGGCGCATTCTGCTGCTCCGCGTTCAACTCGTAGATATCGTGTTCGATGGTGCGCAGTCCCGTTGGCGTCAGCGTTTGCGTTGTCAGCGTCGGTGCGCTCTGTATGCCATCAAATGTTAGGAGCTGCAACATAAGGTGAAGAAATTCCACATTAGTACAAATATAAACACAAACAAACAAATATATATATATATTAAATACTTTATGGTATAAATATAAGAATATATAGACTCAGATTTATTTCAGCAGAAACGAAACCGCAAAAATCGTAAAGAAGTCCAAAACAGTGATCGATATTAATCGACTAGTTAAACATTTTCCGAAAGATCTATCGATATAAAATACAAATCGATATACGCAGCCCACTTAACTTTAAGATTTTTAGGTTACAATTCTATATAAAAGCAGCCGATTAAGTAATCGATAATAATCGAATTGTAACAATAACCTAAAAACGTTATAAAAGCCATCAAGAAATATCGACAAAGTTCTTAATGCGAACCATAGCTGATTACAATATGCAAATATCGATTCTAGAGAGAAACTACTTGGTACAGTACTCGATAATCGATCAAGTGCTGTAGTTGTATGCACATTCATAGGACATGTTTAAAAATTGAACAACAAATATGTCGCCTTTTAATTACATCGATAAGTTATCGCTTGTTATCGCTTGCCATCGAGTTTTCGTACCTGCTGCATAAAAAGCTCGCTGGCCAAAAAATTCGCAATTTCGGTGGCACTCGCATCCAATGCTAATTTATCGGCATTTGTTGTTGCTGTTGGTGATTGTTGTTGTTGCTGCTGCTGCTCTTGATTATAATTAATATGCGCACAATTGTTGTTATATTGTTGTTGCTGCTGCTGTTGCTGTTGTTGTTGTTGCTGCTGCTGCTGTTGTTGTTGTTGCTGTTGCTGCTGATGTTGCTGGCTTAAAAAGCTTTGCATTTGGCACATGGCGGCCATTGCTGCTGTCGCAGTGTTGGCGTTGGCGTTGCCGTTAGCATTCACAGTAGCAATTGTTGCTGCGTGCATGCTGCTGCGTGCCGTCGTTGTCATGTTGGCGGCAATGTTGTTATTATGGGCATATGATTGCTTTGCATGTTGTTGCTGTTGCTGGTAGGCTGACTGCGTGGGCTGTTGCTGCTGCTGCTGACGTAACAATTGTTGCTGCTGTTGCTGCTGCAGCAGCTGTTGGTTGTAGTACTGTTGCTGATTAAACTGCTGCTGCTGTACCTGATTGTATTGTGTTGCATATGGCAGCTGTACTTGCTGCTGCTGTTGCATTAAATGTTGCTGCTGGTGCAAGTGTTGCTGCTGCTGTTGTTGCTGCTGCAGTTGCAATTGTTGCTGGTAGTAGGGATGGTAGCACGCATTATGCGTTCTACCATTAAGATTTTTCATCATAACGCGCGCTGCTTATCGACTAGTTTCTAGCTTAATAAATATTAAGTATACGCAATGAATATTACGTATACGCACAGTTTGAAATTACTTCCTTTGTTTTTGACTAGCTTCTTGTACGTGCTAAATTCGTATTGGCTCTTATAATAATAAAAATTGAACAACAATGATATGGTATATATGTTTATATATATAATTATTTGTATATATATATATATTCTTAGTTCCAAAAAATTAACAGTAGAAAGCGTTGATCGTATGGAAATTTGTGTTAATTTAAATTATTACAGCAAACTTTTCTTAGAAAAGCCGTAAATTGTATTCATGTCGTTGTTGTTGTTGTTGCTGATGAATAATGCTGTTTAACTAGTTGTTGTTGCTCTCGAGTTTTGGGGCGCCAAAAAAAGTTCGTTCGTTTCGCTTTTTACGCGTTTGGCTTTTTGCGTTTGCCTTTCGTTGTGTTTGTTCGTTCGTTTTGGGCTTTCAATTCGTTGATGTTGTTGTTGTTTCGTTTGCTTTTGCTTGTGATGCGTTTATCCACTTTCCGGCGGCTTCAGACGCGCCACCAGCAGCGTTTGCCAATTTCGCAAGGGTTCGAAATGTGAGCGCAACTTGGCCAATGCAAACATAATCAATTAAATTTTTCAAACAACAAATAGCACGTGCTTACAACTTTTTTTGTTTTTGTTTCAATAATAATAATTAGAAAAATAATAAAAGTTAAAATTACAACTGTTATACAAAATAAAATGAAACTTTTCGGCTTTTAGTGCTTGCCCAAAAAAAAAAGGCTTTAATTGCGAGCAAATTTCTGGGCGTTATATAATTATGTTTTTGTTGCTGTTGCTGTGTTCAGCTCTATATACAATATACATAAAGAGCTTTATATATAGCTGTGTACTAGCATACACTATGCACATACATATGTGTATGGGTTTCGTTTGGCTGCCTTGCGCTAGTTTTATTTTATTTTATATTTTTTTGGCCCAGCAAATATTACAGTATGCATACAAATTTATGTTTTTTATTATGTTTTTGTTTTACGAGTTGTTCGGTAAACGCCTCTAAATGAACTTTATATTTTATAAATATGCCCAATATATAAATAAATACATATGTGTATGTGCTTTTAATGTATGCCTTATAAAATCCACGCGGCATGCAGCAGAAAATGTGTTGTTGTTGCTTTTCCTTATTTTTCGGATTTTGTTATTTGAATTATTTTTTGCTCTATAAGTTGTTCGTTGTTTCGAATTCGTTTTGGCAATTGCACGCGCTGTGAAAAACCAACAATAAAAATACACTATTTTTTTTTTTGCAATTTTGTTTTCGGTTTTCCCCTTTTATTTCGAATATATTTTCTTGATTTCCTTTTTCGTTTTTCGTTTTATTTCGGGCAGCGCGCGCGATCGCATCAGAAGTTTTTCCTTTGCGTTTTACTTTGTGCTTCTTAATATAATTTGAAAACAAATTCTAAACTTCGATGGTTCGTTGTTCGTTTGCGACTGAGCGAAAGAAATTCAAATTGGCAGAAACGATTCTTTTGAGATTTTTAGATACAAATGCAATAATATACATAGAGAGAGAGAGAGAGAGAGAGAGAGAGAGAGTGACAGAGAGAGAGGATTGTTGTTCTTCTGAGTGTGTTGCTGAGTAAATTAGACGACGACGACAACAACAGCAATAATAACGTTTAGCAGCTAAGCAAATCGAATAAATTTTAAATGTGCGCGCTGCCTGCTCTTAATTGAGGCAGCAACCCACACGAACAACAACAACAGCAAGAAGAGCTAGCGGCAGCAACACCAACAGCCCACGCCAACAGCAACAGTTGCTCGCATAAGTTTAGCTATAAACATTTGTACAGCAAGTTTTACTTCCAACGAATATCCTATTTGTCTCTAATGGGTATTTAAATATTTCAAAAAGTAACTTAGGGCAGTTGGATTCCTTTTGAGATAAAGTTATTTGATTATTTTAAGCTAATTACAACAGTTAAAATAAATATTTTACAGCGAAGTGACTGTCAAAAGTTGAGCTATAAAATATTTTATATTTATAGAAAATTTTAAAGACGATTTTTTGATTTTTTAATTATAAAAAAGAATACTTAATCAGAACCAGCGCAATTTAAAATTGTAGAATACAAAAATGCAATTAAAACAAGAAATCATATAAAAAATTTAATTATTTGTTGTATATACCACCTCAGAACCCATACAGTGTATAATTATAGAACTTAATATGTGGTTTAACATTGCACAAAGTTCAATTTAATTATGGGTGTGGTAAAATATCTAAAAAAACAAACTGATTTACAAAACATATAAGTTACACATTTCTTTAAAACAATACCTATATGTATTATATATTGTAAATTATATTTATTAGGGTGTACGCAATAACTAGCTATGAATTTAAAGTAAGTGGCAACTCTATGGGGTGCACTCCCGCTTATTACACTCTTTTTCTTTATTGTTATACGGCAACTCTCGCTTCTCATGTGAAAAGATTTTACTGTCATAAATATTCAGCTAATATAACTCAATACGCCTCTTGCAGGCTGTCCGCCGGGAGCGTTTAGCAAGAGTTATGTTTCTTTTCAAAAAAAATATATTTTGTATTTATAGCTAGCAACAGAGCTGTCACAGTTCCCAGAAAAGCAAAAGACAAGAAACGATTGCAAATGCGTGCCGCAGATTGGCTGAGAGCAGGTGTCTTGTCAGCGGCAATAAACAATAACAATTATTGTATTTCAAGATCTAGGCGTGTTTATTTAAAAAATACAAATGTTTAAGCAAATTGCGTTTTTTTGTCAGTTGTTCAACACTTAAACCTACTGCTGCAGCTCTCAGTGTGTTATTGTTTGCTTTTGTTTTTGGGGCGCAGCAATGTGTTTTTTTTTAATTTTAAATTTTATTGTTGTTTATAAACACTATCGAGTTATGTGAGTGGAGCATTGATCCTTTGACTTATCGTTATCTTTTGTTGTTGTTGTTTTTTTCCATTTCCTTAACTCGTATATCAGACAATCAAATTTATTCTTTGTGTATTTGTTGATTTTTGCATTTATTTTTTTATTTGAAGTTAACCGCTTTTTTGTTTGCATATATTTTTAAACATATGCGACTTTCGCTTTAACCCACTTTCCCAGGGTGGCCTGTTTGGAATTTTTTTTTTGTAAGCAAAAATAAGCTAAAAAAAAAACTGAAAAAAAATCCTGAACCGCAAATGTTTTCCGCGGAACCCATTTGGCAGATGAATCAGCCAATTTAGTTGAATTAAAAATATATAATAATATGTATATATAGCATATATAGTTGGCAGTCGTGCTGCTCTGTCGCGTGTAATCGTAATTGTCTAAATTGAAACGAGCTCCGTTGACGCAGTGAGCAACTAGTCTTATCAGAAGCAACACCAAAGTTCAGGTCGAAGGGGTCAATTGAGCTGCGCTGAGCGCGAGGCGAATAAAAATTGGACTGACGTTAAAGTACCCTCTAGTGAAAAATGATATGAAAATGAATAGGTATACAAATGAGAGAGACATAATTATGATGTGGATGAGAAGCGTATCGGAGCAGCTGAGCGGGTAAAATCTTCATGTCACATTGACAGAAAGAAGCGTAGCAAAATAAGAAGCCATCAGAGAAGTTGAAGATGTTGTTTCTTAAAGGATTTTCAGCTTTTGATCGACGCCTTTCCGAAAGGTACTTTCGTTAGGTTTCTTCCAAAACTTCTCGTCACTCTTCTCGCTGCTATCTCTTTTCGCTAATTATTCAATTCGTTGACTAATGCTTGAACTGCAAAGTCGACTTTAACAAATTTAATTACATAGCGCGCTTGATAAGCAAATGTAAAGCTGCTTTATATGGACTAAACTAAGTGTGCAGAAGACGCAGCTACAGTAAACACCGCCAAGCACAGACTGCACAAAATAACAAAACCACAATAGTATGTGAGCACATCAGATATTAAGCAAATATAAATAAATATAAATTAAAAAAGAACTAAAGAAAAATCAATGTGATTTGTGTGTTTGGCAGGCGAAAGTTGAGATGCCCTTGAAATTAATTAGTTCACTTTAAACGAATTCTCACTGTGTTTATGTTTATATTTGACAAATACGCGGCGAGTGAGGGTTAAGAAGGCAAAGCAAAAGAAAAACGACGACATCGCTATTGTTGTTGTTGTTGTTTCTGTTGCTGTGTGTAGCTGACGTGTTGAGTTATTTTTAAGCCAATTTTAGCCAGACAATGACGCAATGAAGCGAAATACAACTTGGCAGCCACAAAGCGATGACTTTTTTAATTTGTTTATATCAAAAGTTAAAGCTGTTAGCTAAGAGAATAACAGCCAGACTGCTAGGCAGCTGTTAACGATATTTTAAATAAGGTTTCCTTGAGATAGATGTATTATTGGAAAATAATACTTTTTTACATTGAATAATAACCATTAATCATTTCATAGCGAGAGCAGTAAAATTACAATTTATGTTTCATTGATTTATAGAAATAAACATGTAAATTTAAAATTTTAAATCCGTTAAGGCAAATGTATTATAGAAAATAAATCTACCTAGAACATTTCTACATAAAAAATGTACAGGGTATTTGCGAGTCAAAACTATTGTTTGACGTAACTTAACTAGCTTTGGCTTTGATTCAATGCTTATTTTAGCCGTGTGGCATATTTGTAATGCCTATTATTTATTTATTTCTATGTGCAATTGAATAAATTAAGCGGCTGGCTAACTTAAATTGTGTGTAGATGCATTTAGATACTGCCAATTGGCCGATGAAGGTTGAAATAAAGGCTCGCCGAATGAGCGGCAAATTAGAAATGCGCATTATTTACACAAAAAAATGGGAAAAAATTGCAATTTTGATTTCTAATTGGCAAAAAAATAAAAAGAGTTGCACAAAATGCACTCAAGTGCAAATAATCATTGTTGTTGTTGTTGTTGTTGTTGTTGTTGTTGTTGTTGTTGTTGTTGTTGTTGTTGTTGTTGTTGTTGTTGTTGTCGTCGTCGTGACTGCATTCAAAGTTGTTGCAATGTCAGCCGCAGAGTTGACAAGTTCAAGTGCGCTGTTAGTAAGCCAACCAAGCCAGGCCAGAGTTGCCATGTGCATATGTGAATGTGAGTGTGTGCGTGTTTTGATGTGTACAGTTTGCACTTCCCTTTGCGATAAGCGCATACATTATTAAAAATAATATTTTTGTCATGTTTATTTACATTTTCAGTTTTTTGTGCTTTTAGCTTTTATTTAATTTTGCATAAGCCAACTTCTGAGTATAATACAATTAATGAAAAGGGAGAAGCAGCAAAAAAATAAATATGTATAATTTTAAATTCTCTTTTTTTTCTTAAAATTTGTTGTCTTATTTTTTGCTGCGTTCGTTTGGAAAGGAGAACGTGACCGCAATGCCGTAGTGAAATTGTCTGGAGTGGTTGGCTCTGAGTGCCTGCTCTTTTTGATAAAGCCGGGCCAGCTGCCTCAGACCCGAGCCCGGCTCCCGGTGCCGCTCCCGCTCCCGCTCTCGAGCCCGTTCCCGTTCCCGCTCCCATGCCCGGTCTCGCTTCCGCGCCCATTGCAAAGTCAACGCCCGGCCGGTTGCCTCCAAGTTTATTTATTTATTTTTTTTTTGTTTTTTTGCCGGCCTTTTTCGGGCACGCAAACGCCGCTTGACCATATGCCATAGAATATCGTGTATATATATATATAGTATATATATGTCTGTGTACTATATATGATTGTGCGAAAACAGCGACTGGCATTAAAATCACTTGATGTTTGTCCATTTTCGGAACGCCCACGCGAACTGCTGCGCTTTTGCCGCTGATGGTCGTCTGCGGTTGCGCCGATTGAATTAAACATTTATTTTTTTTCATTTAAAATTTTTTTTATTTACAGTCATAATTCAAAATTTGCCAAAAAGTGCAGTAAACACCCAAAAAAATGTCAATGTGCGAGAACTGGCGAGGGTCGAGGTACATAAATTTCAAGTCCATTTTTTTGTGAGGGGTTTCATTTGTCGGGGTTTTTTTGTTTATTTTTTTTTTGTGTGGTATCCGATTGCGATTCCTTTCGTGCCAGGCTTTTAAGTTCAGTGTCAAATTAATCAGACTTTTGGCCTGTGCCATGGGGCTGCACGGGGCGTGTCAACGTCCACAAAAAACAAAAACAAAAGCAACAACAACGGCAACAGGCCATTTGACAAATTTACATGTGTTGTTCAACAAAAATATTTCTCTGTTCTGTCGTTTTGTTTGACTTTAAGCAGTGCATTGAACCCGCCTAATGAATATACTTGTATTGTATTATTACACACACACACACACACACCTATATTTATTAAAGGTGTGAGTTTTGCGATAACGAATGGTCTAATTGACGAGGCTGTACCTAGTAGTATATATAGGAGCTTCAAATATATTTATTTACCATGCTTGTGCAATTTTTGGGGAAGTACAAATAATTCGTCCTAATACCATAACAATTATATTTATTATAGACTTGGACATATATGTGTATATCTATGTAAACTAATTTCAAATTTATTGAATTTTTTTTAATAAGAATGTATAATATAATCTCCAATATTTATAACTTTTGGTCTATTTGTAATTTTTTTTCATGGCATTAACTGTTTCAAATACATTGCAACTCAACAGAAATTCATAACACTGATAAGATATATATATATATATAACCCTATACTTCGATAAGCGAACAGGAATGAGCATTGATAAAGTCAAAATGAGTGCAAATAGTAATCAGATAGTCTTCAATGGAACGGTTCAAGTGTCATTAACTTGTAATTAAATTTATAGAGTGAAATGCACGCACGAAAAACAGAAAGAAAAAATTAAAATTATAAACAGAAATGGGGAAATACCCGCAGTCGAGAGCAAAAGCGGCTAATAAAATGACGCGACATTGGTCTAGGAATAATTTATTTAAATGCATTTTGTCGCGACACGACAACAAAAACAATCAGCTAAAGCAACACAGAAACAACGCTTTGGGGGAGTTTACGAAATTTATTGCAAAGTTTGCCAGTTCGAGGAAATGGCAAACAAACGACGCGTCGACGAGGCGCCACGGACGAAGGACGAAGGACGCAAGGACAACACGTAAAATGCAAGCAACGCTGCACAAAAGGGTGGCAGTGGATGTGGACTTAACTTGGCTGGCAGGCAGGCAGACAGACAGACAGACAGACAGACAGCACACAGACAAAAGTAGTAAAAGTTGTTTTCACTTTTCAAGCGTCTACCAGGGCTTGGCCGATTCCACGAAGGATAATGCGACGCCGACTCTCAAAAGGAAAACAACTCACAAAAAGGAAATGTGCATTTTGCGGTTTTGTTGTTGCATTTGTTGTTGCTCTTGCTGGTCACTTGACTGCTGTCTCAAATTACATTCAGCTGGAAAAGCAATGAAATTATGGTAGACAAGCACAAATGTCCAAATGTCCTCTGTAATTTTTGGCCAAATGACAGAGCCAACTGCACTAAAAGTAAACGCCTGATCAAATTAGTAGACCCACTAATGCTGGCAGTCTAAATAAAGTATATATGTACTTTATGTACATATCAAGATTATTTTATATCTACAGTTTGAGCCATTACCACAAAATTGAATTGCATTGCAGCGAGTAATTGCATTGTTCAACTTCACGCTGTAATTAACTGGGCTGCAGTATAATGACCATAAAAATTGTGAATTGTGAATTGTCTATATATATAGATATACAGACAGACATTTATAAAGGAAGGCAACTTTCTTGCGTTCGGCGTAAAAGTTAATGATTTACACAGTTGGCAACAACTGTAGACATCTCAAGCTGTGCTTAAACTAGTTGCGAATCATAACCAAGAGCAAAACGGAAAGCAATATTAAAATGTTATCAGATATTTCTATTTATTAAAATACATTCTTTTATTTTACATGACTTTATCTTTTATTCTTTCTACTCTTCATAATTTATTATGGCAAAAAAAAAACTTTTTAGCTGTCTTTAACCATATTTAAACAATTTGCTCTATATATATATATTCCACTTATTTCAACCTGGTTAAATAAACATTACGTATGGGTAGTTATTTGTTTTATTATACTCTCTTTTTTGGCACTGGCTGTCACGTATTTGTCAAGTGCTTTCTTACCTTCTGGCCCACGAACTGTCAACGACGCCCACGTCGCCCGGACAAAACTACTCCTAAAGTGGCCCGACAAAAGCAAAGTAAAATGAAAACCCAACGAACAGCAAATAAATAAATCTACAAAATTTCATAAGAAAAGCGATCGAATGAATTACTCCCCACACTTTGTGCTTTTTTGCCATATTCAGTTAATTAAAAGTGCTTTTTTTTTGTTCGAAAGTATGTGCCAAAGAAAGTTGAAATTGTCTTTAGACTCTTTGTTTCGCATGCCATCTCCTTCAATCTCTCTCTCTCTCGCTCTCTCTCTCTCACACACACACTCTCCGTTTTTAGTGTGGGCGCGCAGACACACAACATGTATTTCATTGAAAGAGTTTTCAACGTGAAGCTACTTAAGAAGAGTGATAGACTGCCCTTGTAACTCCCTCGCACTCTGTGGCATGGCTACACTGAGAAAAATGTAGCATAACTTGATAAAAGTTGGAGCAATAAATATTTTATATTTTTTTTAACGTGGGAAATCTTTTACTGCGTTAAATTTATATTTAAATAAAAAAAAAATATTTAATAAAAAGAAAAATAATGATATAAGAAATATCTTGAAATTATTATAAATAAATAAAACAGAAATTATTAAATGCAGCTTGAATTCGGTTAATTACCAAATATTTCGATTGATTTTAACTTTTCTTCACACAAAAGAATGGTTTCAATAAAAATGTATCTTCTTTGTCTTAGCATATGCTTTCTTTTCATAGTTTTCTCTCAGTGCACTTGTGCTTAAGCGCCTTTAATTAAACAATTCGAGCGTTTAAGTCGCATATGTCAGAAGTCGCAAGTGTTTGACTTGAAGCATGTTACTTTGAACCGCCCCAATTGTGGTAATAACTTTATATATGAGGCATAAACACATATATAAACATATATACTTGCATATGTACATATGTACATGAGTGCATTATGAAAGCGAGTTTGTGGCGAGTGAGTATTATATGTCACGCGAATGGCGTTTAGGCCAGTTTGGGCCAGTTGAAGGGTCATGCATGCCGCTGCTGCTGCCAATTTCAATTCGCTTTCTACGCGAATTAAAGCCAAGCCAACGCTGAACGTTGAACCCAGCCCTGCCCTGGCCATTAAACGGAAGGTGCCAGTTACATATACATATACATATACATATACTAGTTATAAGCCCCGAAACTTGATAAATTGCCACGAAAATCGCACGTGTGCGATATCGTCAGGCGGCGCCGGTTCCAGACGCCCGATCACTGGACTGTGAAATGCAGTGGAAGTATTATGCAAAAAAGAAAAACACAGCAAAAACGTAAATAAATTAACGGACAACTTGTTTTTGTAGCTGCTCATGAGTTGGCAACGTGATTTTTTTTGTTTGGCTTTTTTTAAGGGGTGAAAAATTGAGGCGGGTGGTGGCCCAGCTAAGGATTGTTCCATGTAACATAGGTCCCTACAGAAATATGTAGTTTAATAAAATACAACAAAATTTTCGTAGAAATATAGAAAACCATATTTGAGTACATAAGACTGTTATAAAACATGGATCAATATTTAGATTTAAAATGATTTAAAATATATATATTATATGCTTCAAAAATCTACGATAACACGAACAAATTTCGTTTAGTTATCAATTTTGTTAGGTCATAGATAGATAATTCTGTGGTTCGATTGTAATTTTTAAATGTTGGACATAAAACAAGGTCGTCATAACTGTACAAGTATTTCAAATATTTTGTAGTTTATCAGCCAAATAGCTTTAGTTGGGTTGCCGCCAACTGCAAACAATTTGTACACTTGCCACACTCAATAATTATTATTATCGCACAAAACAAAAAAAAGCTAAAAAAAAAACCTTACAAATAATACGAACGTAAATCGGTGGGTTGATAAGGCGACAACGCCGCTTAATCATTAAGCAAACAAATTCAATTGCAAAACGGCAAATCACACAAAATACGATACATACATACATATAATGGGGGCAGGAAAAAAATTAAATGAAGAGAAAGAAAAATCCAAAGGGTTTACGACAACAAATTTCCAAGAATTTTTAGCGACGATAAAGCGCAATACATGGAAATAATATAGTGTACATAGATGTTTTCAAAACTGTATATCGACAACTGGCGGAGACTTCTGGAAATTGCAGTGCCCTCTCCTCCCCCGCATCACCCATGTTGATAAGCAAACAACTGTTCATTTAAAGTGTCGTTGGTGGGTCTAAAGATTTTTGTTTCTAAATTGTTTAATTTTTCTTACCGCTTTGGGAATCGGCGATAGCGGCATGTTGAACAAATGATATTCATCGCCAAAGATATTGTAGCTGTCCAGCGTCATATTTGTTGGTTATGTGCACGATATTTGATAAGTATTTATTGGCGTTGAGAGGCGCAACAGGCGACGTCGTCGTCTGTGCGATGACGAATGCAAATTTCTGGCGAAATTCGCCTTTGTATTATTTGTTGTTGTTGTTTAACAAGTTTGTATCTAACGCGCACTTGAATATATCTGTAGCTGTAGCCGTATCTGTATCTTATTTTTTTGGTTTGCTTTTAAATAGTGCAAATTTATTTTGTTGTCAGTTTTTCCGCTCACTCAATTCAATATTTACAAAACAATGCTCAATAGATTTTACAAAAAGAAACTTTTCGCGATTTTATTTGTTTATAATTTTTTTGAATGCTACTTTAGCCGAAACGATTCGCACGGGCAACGACGTTTAACTAAATGCGTCATCGTTGTGCCGACGACTTTTATACGCCAGCTGGCAGCGGCAATGAATTTTGAGTGCTTATCGCATTCCACAACGCTCGAGAGAGCTGGGAGAGTGTGCAAAAGCGCGAGAGCAACGCCTGCAATTGAGCATTTGAGTGAGTTGAAAGTTGTATTTTTTTTTTTGACGATTGGCATTTCCTGAGCGCAACTATTGACGCTTTTTTTTGTTGTTGTTGTTGTTGTTCTTGCTTGACATGGGGCACACTTGATATAAAATATGCACATGTGTGTGTGTATTTTTGTGTGGGTTTAGCCCCGGCGGCTTTTTGCTTGCATTTTGGCAACGCTGTTCACGTGAATCGGCCCAGGCGTTGAAATTTTCTTGGCTACGTTTTCGAAGAGCTTTATCTTATCGCCAGACAATTTGGTTATGACATAAGCAACTAAATTTAAAGTGCCACACACCAATCGGGGCAAGCACACACAAAAATGCACACAAACAATTACAATGGCTGGGCTTTGTGAATGTCCAAAGTTGGTCTCGACTTGTTCTTATCATTTGCAGCGCCTTCAAAATAGGTCGTTCGTTTGCTTGCCTCAATTCATTTCGATTCGCTTCGTATTCGATTTAGATTCATTTTCTTGTTTTTTTTTTTTTTGGTATCTACCCCAGTGACTACAGGTGTGTGGCAGGCAGGTGTTTGTTTACTGTAGCTTTGGCTCCTTATCTACGATATGACAGCGTTTACACAAATAATAATGGGGCAGGCGACTGTACATATTCTATTTGTAATTTTATGCGCATCGAAAAAAAACAGCGAAAATGTTGTATGCGAATAGTAGACTATAAGATACGCTGTAATCGAACTAAAATATTCTGTTAAAATGTATTGAGCAAGATAATGCTGACTGTATAACAGTTTTAAATACATATATAAATAAGAATTTTTAATGCTCGAATTGGATTTATAAAAGTTTTTATTGTAAAATAGTTTTTGACTGTAAGTATCTGCCAAAAGCCTCGAATATAAAACACTTTCATCATCATTCATCAATATTTTGAACTGTGTAGTGTAGTCAATGGAAACATAACTTAATTTCTGTAAAAATCTTAAGCTTTCAACTTGAATCGTTTTACTCATATATTTGCGTGCAGGGTATACAAAAGGCCGCACTGACCTTGTTTACATGGACAGTATCAAAGGCACTTACATGAGCCAAAGTCAAAGGGGATTTTGGAGGCAGGGGTGTTTACAAATGTGTCTGTAATGTGAGCCGTGAACTGGGCCATATGACGCCACGAATTTGTGGTAATTGATGTGGATTTACTTACCTGCAAAGACAAATAGAGAATAGGGTTACAAAAAAGGAGAAGAAACAAGTGCATACTACATATATAATAATGTACAATCAACATATATTTGTTATATATTTATAAAATATAATCAACCTAAAATAGGACCCCGATAAAGGCAAGAACTGTGATTGGTTTTGTTTCCGTTGTATTTTAGTCTTGCCCGATTATAAATTGTATTTTTCTTTCTTTTTTTATCGCTACCCACCCACATCTAGAGAGCTGTGGGTCAAAACCGAAACGAAAATAGACATGGAAATTGCAATCTGACCACATTATTTCAAATGCGGGTCCTTTAGCTAAACCAGTGTCGAGAAGTGCCCCCATTTTGTACGCTCTATTCATCCTTGGGCTGGCTGGGCTGGCTGACTGGCCACTTCTAAGAATTATTTGCTAAAAACAAGCGAGTAACGTCATCCTTTACCGCAATTGATAAGCGTGGAAATGGAAGTGGAAACCTAATGTCGGAAGTACATACACTCTAAAAAAAAATCAACTATTTTGTAAAGGCAGGGGTGAAAATTTTTTAGATTAATTATAACAACAATTATAAATAATTTAAAAATTAAATGATTAAAAAATACATTCTAGAAATATTTTTATTTAGATAACTATTTTTTATTTCTGTAACATTACGTCGTATTGTTAAAAAAAAGAATTAAGAAAAAATTATAACAATTCTTTTTAATAGTATTTTCGGTTTTCTCTGAGTGTATGTGATAGAATGTAAATGCAAGAGCTTTTCGGGCTAAATGTTTTTAATTCAAGGCCAACAATGAATAATTAACTAGTTCTGGCATATCCGTCAAAACGCACCTGCAAAGATAAGCTACGCCTGCTTTCTGGAATCGTTTACATCAGGAGTTTATAAATAAATGTGTCAATAAAGCATTTGTTTACTTGTTTCACTTTTTATTTCCTGATAGAATTTTGCGATAAAAGAAATCGCTTTAGATTCACACTGTCCACTTCCGGTGATGATTTATAGAAAAGAAAAGCAAACACACTAACAACGAATAAAGGTGCCAAAGGTATTGAAACTGTCTGTCGTAGGCCCTGTATAACCAGCAGATAAGATTACACAATGCCAACAATGGAATTACCAGGAAGGCAAAGCTATTGAATGAGTAAAATAACAAAGAATTATACATAGAGAGAATTATCGTAAACGACGAAAGAAACTGTAGAACCTGACTGATTTTTATAGGCCTTAATTATAAACAAGGTTGATAAGCAAGCCAAAATTAGAGTAGAAGGGTTTACAATTACTTATATTATCTACACATTAACCATAGTTACGTTTGTAAGTCCAAAGTTTAATCAGTTAATTTTGATTTTGTTTTCAAAATTGATTTTATATTGAATGTACAATCAATCTGTAGGACAAAAGATGACAAAACTTCTATCAAACAGGAAAATCGCTTAAGTTTTGAAATACGGGAGCTATGTATCCGAAACCTTTACACGTGGAAATTTTTGTCGACTTTGACATGATTTTTTACCAACAAATTTGATTACCTCAAAATCGGTTGAAATGTTGTTTTTTTTTTTTGCTAATTATGACAAATACAATCGATTAAAAACAAAAATTCGCAAATTTAAATTGAACAAAATTTTTTTTGAGTAAAAAATTTTTAACAATGCATATATTTTAAATGTAGAATCAAACTAGAGGTCAAATAATGACCAAAATGCCTTCAAACATAAGAATCGGTTCAGTTTTGAAAAAGTTATGGGAGTTTGAAATATGGAGCTATGGATCCGAGAGTTTTCCATGTCAAAATTCTTGTCGATTTTGGCATGATTTTTGACCAAAAATTTGACCTCCCCAAAATCGGGTTAAATGTTGTCTTTTGTGCTAATTATAATTATTCTAAATTTAAAAAAAATTTGTTTTCGAAAATAAGTAAGGCGGTCTAAATGCTTTTTTAAATTAAAAAAATTCAATAAAATTTTATTTTTAAAATTGAGTATATTTTGAAGGTGGAATCAATTTACAGGACAAATCATGAATAAAATGCCATTAAACATGAAAATCGGTTCAGTTTTGACAAAGTAATGGGATTTTGAAATATGGGAGCTATGGATCCGGCAGTGTTACATGTCAAAATGTTTGTCAGTTTTGGCATAACTTTTGATAACAAATGTTACCTCAGAATCACTTTGTCAAGCCAAATTCAAAACTATAAATAAATCCTTAAAAAATTCAACCAAAATTTGCGTTATGTTTTTTTACGGTGCGCAACCTCTCGAAGCATCTCTCACAGCTGCTCGACTATGCGGTGCTCCAGTATCGCCTGCTCGGCTTCGTAACCGGCCCGAAACCTGCGCCGCGTCTAATTAAGGCTGTTCAGGGGATCTCCAAGGAGCAGTTGTTGGACAGTCAGCTGCGTTTGCTTGCGGATAATCGCTTTGGCGAGGACAGTTGGTTCATGAGCAGCACGCCCAGGGCTGAATCAATGGGAGTGGCCGATGGCCACGCTTTTGGTATATTATTTTTTGTACGAGAGTATATTGTTTATAAAATAATAAAATGAATAGGAAAAATTACTATTTTTGGAATTATTTGATATATAAATATATATTTGTATGTAAATCACAATTCATACTCTTCAAAAATATATTATCTCAAAAGATAACTTCTTCAAATGATATTTAAATGTGGTTTGTTGTAGCATGTCATTTGAACTATTTATACAAAATGAGATCAGTGTTGAGGTATGGCCGTTGTTGCCAATGCAAATATTTGAGGGCCTATCAACAACAATAACAAAGGCAACAAAAAAATAAGTCAACTTTAAGTAGCTGCGATAATAGCGCACAATTTCATTCATACGGCTAAAAAGAAAAAAAAGAGCAAAGCGTGAAATGAATGAAACGAATGTGGCTACAACTACGCCAAGCCACGCCACGCTACGTTCGATGATGACTCATACGCAATTTAGCTGGAATTCATGCGCTTATTTAAGCCCAGTTAGCAGAGGCCCCTAACCGAGGGGGCGTAGGAGCAGCAGCGGCCGCTGCGAGCGTTGAGCGAAAAACTTGCACTCAAACATGTTTCGCATGGCAAAAAGAAGAAAGCACTCAAAGCTGCGAGAGAGTTTGAGTCAAAGAGAGCGGCGAATTGAGCTGTTGAGCACGCGCTGCAGTGCAAAGAGTGGGACCGTTGGAAATCCCCAGCATATTTTATGCCAACGCAAGATGATGATGAAGAAGAAGAATGTATAGCAGAAGAGGCACAACAACAACATGTGCCAAGTGCAAGGAGCAGCCGCAGCGCCAAACGATCCACGTCATGCACCATTTGGTGCGCATTTCAGTGATGGCAACTCTTTTTTTGAAATACTCTGCATGCAAGGAAAGTGACTGAAAGGCAGGGCATGATAACGTTTTACGTTTGTATATGTGTAACAGACGCAGGAAGTTAATGATAACCCTTAACAGTTGAGTCCATCACTTCATATCTGTCTGTCAAATTTAAGAGCTTTTGACGAAAACTTGTGACTTTCTTTCTTTTCTTTTTTTGAAGATTCTAGTTATCTTAAAACTATATTTAGTACGTTTAATAAATAAATTTAAGTATTTTAGATAGCTCCCCAAACGTTGCAAATGTTGCTGTATTTAAGTGTGCAGTTTTTGCCTGGTTACAGAGTATGCCACAGTCGGGCATATTCCACGAACGCACTCTTTTTGTTGCTTGTGTTTATTTTTATCGGCTGCAGCTACTTATCTGTATGCCTTGGCACTTTTCGCACTTCTCGGAGTGGTTGCTGGCAGCGCGGAATGCTGCGCCTCTTTCTTGGAATTCGGCGCCATGACGCGTCACAAAATAATCCCCACGCGAGCCACAAACAAGAAGAAGAAGACGAAGACGAAGACGTTCGCCTGACGTTGCCATCGAGGCGTGTAAATCTTTCATTGCTGCTGCACTTGTTTTTTCTTCTTTTTTTTTTGGTTCGCAACAGAGCTGCCAGATGTGCCGCTGCCCTCGATTCTCACTTGCAATTTCCGCTGCTAAATGCGCATTGAATTAGCCAAAATATATAACTCAATTACAGTTAGTCAACAACTGCCACTCAGTGAAATAACCTTCCCCACCCAACTCTGCAGCGACAAGAGGCGTAACCATTGGCCAAGTTCAATAAACCTCAAATTAAGCAAAAAGTAAATGCTTTCGTGGAAATTCTCAGGCCATCTACAAAAAAAAAAACCAAATAAATAAAAAGCAAATAGAGCAATGCCCGCCACGTGTTGTTGTTGTTGTCGAAAATCGAAAGTGAAAACACGCAACATTTGACATTTGCCTCGAATTTTCCCTCTGGTTTTCTCTCACACTCTCCTAGTTGAAAATATAACATGACATAATTTTGCCGTCGCCGACTCAAATACAGTATTTAGCATTTTGACAGCTACAAAACAAAACATTAGTGCTCTTGTCGAGGCTACACGACTAACATATGCCCTGTATTTAGCTCTGAATTGTTGTAGCATATATTTCTATTTATTTTGTACGCACATCTATTTATTTTGAGAAGCTTTAAAAATATCAAATATCTTCTCCACATACCCTTCTCGCGTATTTGAAATGCATACAGGGTATTGTGAAACAACATTTCTCAGGTAGCCCCGATATTAACGTTGCGTATACGCAACGCTGATTACTAGGCTTCTCTCTCTTGCTACCCTCTCTGTCTCTGTCGCTCTACGCTCTGTGACGTCAGCCAACTAAGTTTACTACCAAATTTGGTGCCCACTACGATCGTCTCGAGTTAAAAAAAAAAGAAAAATATATAAAAAAAAACCGGCTTATCAACGGGCGCGTCGCGACTTCATCGCATACACACACACACACATTTATATTTATAGAGACCCCAAAGCCGAAGTCTGCATTAAGTAAGCATTAGATAGTACCCATTGACGTCATGAGCGTATAACGTAAACTCGTCTAGCATACTAGCGATATACATATATATATATATATACATATAGCCATACATATACATATATATATATAGACTTGAAAATTCAAAAGTACAGTTGTTATAAATTGTGGCAATTTTAATTTCATGCTTGCAATCTACAAACTGCTTTTAAGGGGTTTCCCACTTTTATTGTCTTTATTAGCTTATTTAAAATTTTTTCTTTTGTTATGATTAGGGCTTTTGTTTTGTTTTATTGTTTTATTTATTTGTTGGAACCTAATTGACTATATAATATAATACAACTAAGGGGTATTAAGGTTCAAAATCGAACTTGTTTAATTAAATATAGAGATTGAAAATATATAAAGATATAAAATGAAATTAGTAATTATTTTTATATTATTATTATATTATTGCAATCAAGAAATTTGTATTAGTAAGGGTATTTTAATACTAAGATTATAATAGTAATTACCAGGTTGTCCGATTCTTCTATAGGTGTATATATATATATATCGAAGACAAGAAAGTTTATAAAACAGTTTCAATACAGTTACTAGATATACTAAGGGGAATTACAAAATGCAATGAAATTTCCAGGAACCTATGCACCAAAGTAAACTTTGATAAAGTTTTATATTTTTTCCGACCAAGGACGTGGCAGGCCGTAAACTTAGCACGTCCAAGTTAATACACCCATAAAATACAAAAATTGCACTTTAACAACAACAACAATTAATACTTAATTGTATATATATATATATATTTATTGTTGTTTAATAAACGTCGCTGCAGCTGACAGTTTTTATATTTATTTTTACTTGATGTGCGCATAAAATTGCCAATTTCTGTTGCTTGGCCTGGCAACAGATACATGTATCTGTATCTGTATCTGTATATGTAGTTTTACCTGCCGTATCTGTATATGTTTGAGCTTCGTTTACAAATTGGGTATGCTTTGAATATTTTAAAAAAGAAAATTAAGAATAAAGAATAAAGTGTGCGAGTCGTAAAAGGGTTTATCACCTGTGAGGACGCCACTTTTAATGCATTGCCTCTTAATGCATGAATATTTATGTATTTATGCATACAGAGGCTGACGCATATTTTATGCAGCAGCAACAATAACAACAATCAACTAAAATTGGCCTTTTGTTTGTGTTTCAAGTGCAACTTGCCATTTACGGCCCATTTGGCGAGTCGCATCCACATTCACAATTCACAATTCACAATTTACAATTCACAGCTCACAATTCCAAAAGCATCCACAACAAAACGCGTGAGCCGTTTGACATTCCAATTGCAATTGCCAGGGGTGCAGAGAGGGAGGGAGGTAGTTGAGGGGGGTATTTAGCAGCAGCTGTGCCCCACTCAACCTTGGCATTGTATTTAAGTTTGTTGCGAAATTCAATGGCAACATCGAGAACATAAGTATGCACATATCTTAATCACAAGAAAGGCCACACAATTTCAAAAAACCTGCAAATATAATGAGCCAAGCTGAGAACTTAATTTAAGGTGAGCTTTATTGTTTTCAGGAAATACAATAAATCACTTTAAAAGCTTGACAATCTAGTCACACAAAGCAGGCAGCTTGAGCTTTTATATTAATCCCAAGGATTAAGCTTAAAGCTTGATTTTAGCGATTACAACTTGAAAACTAAGCTCGGATTCAATTATTTAAGTAAGTTTGTTGTTTTATAAAATGTAAGCTGGCTACTTAAAATTTATTTTATTTCTATATTGCTTATTATTTATTTAATATGTATATATCTGTATGTATCTGCTATGTAACACCATTTTTTTTTCTTTTATCATCACATTGATCAATTAATTTTTAAAATTAAGCTCATATTGATCATCATTATAAATCGAAAAATTACCAAAAAATTACAACAATTTTTATGTTCCTGTATTCACCTAATAATGTTCAATTAATCAATATTAAATCAATCACACCCTTATGCTTTTATGCAATACTGATTTTTATTGCTGTATGATTAACTGATATTAATCAATCATTAATCCAGCAAATGCTACATACTTTTTAGTGCTAAGCTAAAACTAAATAAATTAAAACTAATTACTATGATACTCTCTGTTATTATACAACACTGTATTTTGATGCTGATCCCATGCCTGCTTTGGCTTACAGTTATTTTTCACATTTAAATGGCTTAAAAGCTTATTGTGAACTCCATATTCAACTTTTTGTGGCAGATTGCAGTTGTTATTTTTTCTGGCCAGCCCCATGACTAATGATCAGTGGGTCAAAGTAGCGGCTGCCACGCGTCAGCTAATCAGCCTTGACCTTAGCACAAAACCGAAAACTGGCGACTAAAATTGACAAAATCAAAACGAGCATAAAAAAACCCCGTGAATCGCACGTGCTGCAAATGAAAATCGACAATGACTGCGTCGCCCACGCAAAAGTGTCATAGAAAATACACAAACAAAAAGTGAGGAAAATGCTGAAATAGCGAACGACAAAATAGAATCGCAAATGTGCGAGCAGCCTTGAAAAGCCGCATGGCGAAATAAGCGTAACCCAAACTGAGTGCAAAATTGAGGCGAGTGCAGTCAATTTGAGTGAGCGGCGAATTAAAAACAAAAAAAAATCGCATGCGATAAAGAGCAACCAGGCTAGCGTACGTGTGCGAGGGCATGTGCGTATCTGTGTGATTAGCTGCACACATGTGTGTGTTCTCGAGAGAGAGCTCGTGAGCGAGCAAATGCGAAACAACAACAAAAAGTGTGAATTGAAATTCCAAAGATTTCGACAAAATAAATACGAACAATAATAAAAAAAAAATGACGGCCAAACCAAAACTGAGCAATAACAAAAACAACAAATGTGGAAAGATATAATAAAATTGCGCACAATACGATTCGGCGAATAAGCATGGAAACAAAAACGAGCAACATCCAAATAACTGTTTTAAACAAGTTTTCTGACTTTGTTGCTATAAGAATATAAATTATAGAAATTTTTGTTGTTGTTGTTGAGTATTAAGTTAGTGAGAAAATTGGTAAACTTTATTGCGTTCTATGCAAAACCCCCTTTTCCGTCTAAAAAAAATGATATAGGGGGCAACACTTACGATAAGATTGCGCGCCGTTGTCGTTGTTGTCATTGTTAATGTCGGTGTCGATATCGTTGTGGACATATCGCGCAAAAAGTCCAGTTCTTGCGGCGTTGTCGTTGTTGTTGTTGCGGTTGTTGTTGCCACCTCATCGTCCTTTTTGTCTACGTTTGTTATTGTTGCTGGTGCGGGTTGCGTTTTTGTTGTGCGCTCGACTTTAACTTTCATTGTTGTTGGCTTTTGAACAAACACTCTGCACTCGAATTTCGTTTCGTTTTGTTATTTCGTACACAATGCACAAAATTACATGTGCGGGCGTTTTGGCTCTCTCTCTCTCTCTCTCTCACACACACAAACAGAAATGCGCGCGCTCTCTCTCTGCGCTCACTCTCTCTTTTTTCGACTTCAGTTCACTAGTCCAGCTGTCAAATTGTTGCTGCTGCTATTGTTTTTGCTTTCCGTCTGTCAGCTCGTGTTAAAAAATTGTTAACGATGAGGGCAGAATTTTCTAGATTAACTGGCAACGCCCCGCAGCACCCGCTACTGTTACTGTTGTCTTTTTTTTATACGCTTTGAACTTCGCACGGCGAATTAAAAGTTTCCAAACGTTTCTCGCCTTCGCTGCGTCAGATATGTCGCAATTTAACAGCAACTTGTGACGCGGCGACAAAAAAAAAAAATAAGCACAAAACACTCGCACAATGACTTTTACTTTGCGTATGGGATTGATAAAAACGACGGCACAAATACCTGACCGGAAGGCAAAAAGGGTGGCGGGCGATGTAAATACTTTTACGAGTTTCTGCCTGTTGTTGCGAATGTATATACAGAAAAAACGCAACAAGATAAATAACAAAAACAACAACAGCTACTAGAACAGTTGTACAATAAAAACGTTTGTCTCTTCGTGCACCTCGTTCACAATAGGGTGGGCTGATATTATTGTTGTTGTTGCTGATGTTGTTGCTGCTGTTGTGTTAAATATTAACTCAGAGCAAGAGAGAGAGAAAAAGTAGGAGGGGGGAATTAACTACACGGATAGACAGAGACAGTGATTGGGGGACGCAGCCGCGTGGCTTTCCGTTGCCGTTGCAGTCGCGTTGCCTTAACAAAAAGCGAAAAATAACTGAGCTAGTAGCTCCCAACCAGCCCGCCATCGTCATCCGAACGCTCGCGTGACGTTTTGGCCATTGCCAGCCACATACACATACACGCACGCTCACAGATACGCACGCACACATGCAATGGCCTGTGCTGGAAATGTGCACCAGGGCTGGGCACGCTCGCGGAACCACTTAAACTATGAGTTTAGAACTAGTACTTTGTACTTATGAGCAGCAATTAGCAGCGGCTAAAACCTAAGTATTAATACTCCCACTAATTTATATACAGGCTCAAGCAAATATATTCTTTCGTTTTATGTAAACGGCCTCCAAAGTTATTAATGTTATTTACACATTATTTTTTTTATTTTCACAATATTATAAAAGTTGCAAAAATGAATGCTTTGTACTTTTTATATATATGTACATACTAGATTTAATAATATTTATAAAGAATAAAACAAGTTTAATTTAATATAAAAAACTTAACAAACTCGCATTTGGTTCCCTATTCAATTTTGCATTTGACACTGCTTATTCCAGCTCCGCTTACGTGTTCAGGAGCCCTGACGAATGACTGCGCAAAAGCAGAGCGCACAATGACTGTCAGAATGATAGCACAAAGAGTAGACAGCGAGAAGTCGGGCGCTCTTCGCTCACAAGCACAGCGAAACAACAACGGCCAGGCAACACAAATATGTATATTTATCGCATGCGATACATTTTGAGTGCAGCTCGAGCGCGCTCTCTCGCTTTTGTCGTTACTTTGAGTCAAATGAGAAAGAGCCGAGCACTCAGCTAGTTTTGGCTCAAATTTGTAAATTTGGCGCGCAGTTCGTTTGTTGACATTTTCTACTTGGCCGCGTTTTTTGTTTTGATTTGAACGCTCGGTCCTCTCTATCTCTCCACCTCTCTCTCGCTCGCTCGCTTGTGAACATTTTGTACCTGTATTTTGTATGCCAATGTGGCAGCCCACGCACCTCACACGCTTGAGATGCGATGACTCATCGGGGTTTCTACACACAGATACACACATACATACATAAACAAATTAATGCTGCTTGGAATTCAGGCAGCGACAGGTTATGCCGCTTTTGCCAATTGGCCCGCCATTACCATTTGTTGCGTTTGCTTAAAAGTATCTGTGAGATACTTCGTTTTTTCATGTCGCGTGCTAAATACGCCTATTAGGCCCGGCTCTGCCCGGCTAGCCATTAGGCAGGTAGCCGAGTGCCGCCTAAATCTTAGCCGGCCATTAAGCAGCCGCAGGGCGCCCCGATAAGCGGATGCGGTTTGAGTGCAGTTGCGAGCTGGCGTCGCCGGCGCACTCAATTAGATAAGCGGCCGTCAAGGCCGTCGCCGACGTCGTCCAATTGATGGGACGCAATTTTCACAGGCTACTGCACCAGACTGGGTTTCATTAGGGGTTGACCAACCGAACGAGGAACGATCCGAACGGAAATAGAACCAAAGCAGAGCTAACCCTCGGCAAACAGAAACTGTGGCGATAAAAGCAATTTTGAACTAAGCAAGGAAGTATCCGATTTTTTTAGAATTCTGTCAATAATTATTTAAGTTTGCTTAAGCTATATCAGTTCAACTTGGTTATCGAACTTAAAATATGTGTTTAAAGTTGCATATATGCATATATACACATATTTTTTTTAGTAAGTATCTGCAATTGAAATTCTCAGAATTCCGGATATATTTTACAAATGCAAGAATCTTTACTTGTTAATCTAACCGCTGTTCAAACAATATAAATAAATAATATAAAAATAAATTTATAAAAAATCGAATTCAATTCAAAGTTAACTACAAACTTCAGTCTTCTATAATTTAAGACAAAAAAATCTTTATAAATTATATGTATTGAATATTTTTATTCGTTTATCTTTTAGACATTTTAAATTTAACCACGAGCAGTGTTCTTAGAATTTTAAAAAGATATTATTCTTTCATGTTATAAAATAAAGCATGAATCATTTTTGATTTTATAAGTCTGTTAATGTTGCATTATTAAAAAAAAACATTTTTATGTTTAATAATAATTAAGAAAAGTGTTTAACAACTTAAATTGTATTTGAGCTATTTTTGACATGTCAAAAACGTTCTTAAAATAAGAATTTGTGCCCAACGTTAAGACATGTTCACTTTAGGTTAATACGATTCTTGGTCAAGTTAATTAAAACATATATCTCGCCCATGGCTGATTGATAGGGCTCTATCTTGTTAAATTGCTTATTTAACGATTGTTACGATCAACGTTCGTCATTTCCATTGCCAGCGCCTACGTCACATATATATATATATATTTGTTTGTTTTATAAAATACATCTTGCCTCAAGAATTACTAGGAATTTATATAATAATTCGAAGAACTCTCAGCTAGATCATGCCAAGCAACCAAACGGCTTGAAAAGTATTTCCGGTCGTCAAGGGAAAAGGGAAATCCTATAACTAAGCTACATATAATTATAAGATCTCCCTATTATAAACTATTTAATTTAAATGCTGACTAATGCGCTATTTCCGTTACAATCGGTGAAAATTCGTCATCGTCTTCGATAGAAATAAAGTAAAACTTTTGTTTAATGCAATTGAAAGTTGGCATTTTATTGGAGCAAAATCAATTGTTGTTGCCTTTGTTGATTAGTGTAAAAGCAAAATGTGTTTCATGGACAAATGGGCCCTGGCTTAAGATTTTTTGACTTTCGCAGCCATTAAAACATTTAAATCTAAATTAAAAATTGATTTCAAACGCTCAACACGAGACCTTGAAGAAAAACAGCTGATATTTTTCTCTTTATTTTATTTATTTTTTTTTTTTTTGCTAATGGGCGTTACACTGGACGCGGGGCGTTGCTGCAACACACACACACACACACACACACACACACACACACACACACACACACACACACACACACACACACACACACACACACACACACACACACACA
>SCDY01000791.1:0-15058 GCA_004143825.1 Drosophila micromelanica | reverse complement strand
CCACACACACACACACACACACACACACACACACACACACACACACACACACACACACACACACACACACACACACACACACACACAGTGCGACGCAATAAATGATTAACAAATTTAATGGGTTTGTTGTAGAATCGCTTGCACTAAGAAGCAAATGGGCAAAACATAACAAGTAAAAGTGTGAGCCCAAGTTGAGCTTGCTCGACTGGCAGGTGCCCTGTAATTACCATAAAATGCATTCATATTTCGCTTAATTATTAGCAAAAATACCCAATTATTTTATAGTCAATTCATATCTTTTATAATCAACTAAAAACCCAGTGTTATTTTTAAACTAATGATACATATTGTTCATAAGGCATCGATGCCTTGCAAAACAATAAATATATATATACAAAAAAAAAAAAAAATAAATAAATAAAAAATTCATATCAAACTTGTTTAAAACTATTGTCTCAAGGTTTAAGGTTTATCGAATGTTACCCAATTTTTTTTATCTGTTTTTTGTTAAAATAGAGCGACTATATCTCTACAACTCTAAAATCGAAATACACTTTAATACCTGGACTGGATATTAAATAATAAAAATATTCCTCATACAATTTTTTATTCCTCTTATTTTATAATATTCGAGATTAGCTTGAATTTTGGGAAAGACAAAGCAAGTGATTTATAATTTTAAAAAAATTGTATACATAAATTAAATAAATAATTTCAAATGTTAAATCTGATGCAATAAATTTGCGCACCTAAAATACACCTCTTTTTTACCCATTTTAAATAGGTACAGGGTATAAAAGTAAAATAAAACTTAAATGTGACGCTCATTAAAATAAAGTATACGAAAAAATAATAACAGCAAAAGGCAACAACAACAGCAACCGTTAAACGACTGCAATTTAAAGTTGTTCATTTCGAGCGCTTAATTGTTTTTGTAATAATTAACAACAAAAGCCAGGCATTACCACTTACCAAAAACAACAACAACGAGAATAACAATGCAAAGTTCAAGGACCATTCGACAGACGGCGCTTAACAGCGCGAATCTATAACATTAGCATGCAAGGCGGAACTGTAACAATAACATTAACAGCCTGTCTCATAACATATGTGAGAAATATAATTGTGGGAAGAGATAAGTAAGACGAGTTCAAGTTCAAAAGAAGTCTGGGCACAAAAAAAATCTGGCCTACAGGAAGTTAATCTTATGCAATGTTTTAAGCTAATTTAAATAGATCACTAAACATAACCATTAACATTAACATTACCAATCATTTTAACATTAACATCAAAATTAACATTTGCATAAGTTTATCAAATGTAAGTAATAACATATCAGGATTACATTGCAAACAAAATTTGTTTTCAAGAAAATCTTAAGATTGATATAAGACACTTAAGCTGTTTATTTATGCGTCAATAATTACCAATGTTGAATTTTAAAATTTAATGAAAATTTTAAAAGCAAATAAAATAGCATAAGCCTTACATGATTGATCAGCATATAGGGAAGAAATAAAATATTATTTATATTAAATACCTATTTTTAGTAATAAGCAAGAATAAATGTGCTTGGGTTATAATAAATGTCTCGATCCAATCCTGGAATTTTTAACCAACTGGGTTAAACATAAATTTTATTGGACACTTTTTAAAACAGTATTCTTTAACTCTTTAATTTCTTCACATATATTTTATCAACACTTCCCCTCACATTATACTGTTCTAATTATTGTTAGTTAATCAAAGGCGAAATATCTTCAAAACATAAAGACAAACATACTACGTAACATGAGTTAAAAAAAGTAAGATTAATATTGACAATCACCGTGACGCGACGATTTTATCACTGATCTAGACTTGTCTCTGCTTCTATTTCTTTTTTACTTCGGTTTTTTTTTTCGGTTGCAAACGTGTTTCATTAATTTTCATAATGGATGGATAGTTAATCGTTGGGTTTGTGCTAATTTAACTTTCTTTTTTATTTGCTTTAATTATGTTTAAACACATTTAACAGTTGTTTGATTGGGTTTTGAGCAATTTGTGTGTGTGTGTTTTTTTTAAATGTAACTGTGAAGGTCAGCTTTTATATTAAATCTAATTTTAATAAGGTTTTAAAACGCGTTTGTGTGTAAAGGGTAAGGTAAGATATTATGTTATGTTTTAAATGTTATGTATGTTTATGTAAATTCAAATTCATGTAAAATGAGGGAATTTAATTATAAATTTCTAAAAAAGATATTCAAAGATATTTTCTTCGATCTAAATGGATTTTTTATATTCGAATGGCTTAATTTAAATAAAAAATTTGGAATAAATCAACAATAGCTACTTCTACTGTATATATTGTTACATATTCTTAATGATTTATCAATACCAAAGAAACAGATAGATGGACATTGCAGTAAAGAAGCAAATGATTAAGAATATGAATATGCATGTACATATACATATAACCCTGTTCAAGGGCGTAAAAACGAGCGCCAAACGTGCTTTAACAGAAATTCGTTAACATTGCTGTTATGCAGGGAATGTTACTTAACAGCGACCACGTTTTTAAGTCTGTAGATATGGAAGACCGGTCGCACAGTTGGCCAAATATGGGCATGTCTCGGACCGTTTGCATTTGGCGTTTCCGTTACGCTGACTTTCAAACGAAATTTTAACAGCTCGCCACTTCCTGGCCTGATGCGAAGGGGCGCGGGCTGCGAGCCGGAGGGCAAAATTCGTGACATTACAATTGTCATCTTATCTGGACACAAGTGCGACCTAGTTGGGATGTCGTTGTTGTTTTTTTTTCTTTCTTGCTGGTAAGCGTTCAGCCAATGGCAGCATTGAAATGGATGTCGCCTAAAATCTTAGCAAAGTGCAATAAACCTGCATTTAATGTAGTTGTTTGTGTGCGAGTCTCTGTGTATTTAGCAACATAATTTTATGGCTGTCTGCCGATTTAATTTAATCATATATTCAAGCGCACATATACTCGATGGCTTTGTTCGATCTTCCCCCAGTTACAGTTTGTGGTTGAGTTTTGCGAGTTGAAACAAATTGAAATTTGTCGCAAAATATGAATATAAAAATAAGTTTAACTCTGGGGTGCGGCATTCCCACGGCACACAACACAAACTGCAAATATTTGCGCAGAAATTTAATTTTTTTTGTCGCCTTTACATTTTACCCCTAAATAATGTGGGCATTGCGGCGTATGCGTAATATGCGTTGCGCATACGCCCCGTCAGCCATTTTGTTTTGCACTTTCGTGTAATTTAACTAACAATAAGACGCAATTTAGATGTCAAGATGCACGCGACAAACACAAATACACACACACACACACACACACATAGACTCCACCTACAGCTTGGAGTGACGCCGCCCACAAAAGCGCAAAATGGAAGGCAACAACAAATCAAAAAGCGCATCGCATAAAAGCGAGATAGCAAACATTTGTATACAGTATTAACTGGGTAATCTAGGCGGTCAATTCGTTTATTAATGAGCTGTCTGACTTAGCGAGCGGAAAAGGAAAACATCCCTGGGTTTCTAGAGATATAAAAACCAAAACTAACTTTTTAAGTTGGTCGTTGCCTCGGATAGTTTGACAAGTAAATCAAAAATTTGTTAGTTTTTAACAGCAACTGCTGTATGATATATTCATATATAGGTTGATTGAATCTTTCAGACAGCTCGTCTTTCAAATTAAGCATAAATATTTCATATAACATAAAAAATCATAAAAGGAATTCATAAAATCTTGAAAAAATTCGTTGGTAAATTGAAGAATATTAGCTTAAAATATAGTTGTTTTTTACTTTAAAAGAGAGTAGGTACTTACTTGGCTTTGTTGTTGCTGCTCCATGCGCGCAACGATTCCGCTGCCTGCTGCAACTGTGTAACGCAGCAGCTGCGCAGTTGCTGCGTCCTGTGTCAGCGCCTGTTGTGGCTGTTGCTGCTGTTGTTGTTGTTGTTGCTGCATGTGGCGCTGCGCAGGCGCCAGAAATTGTTGTTGTTGTTGCTGCTGCTGCTGATGTTGTTGATGCTGCAATGTTGCATAGTAGCAGTTGTCAGGCGTATTTGTTGTTGTTGGCGTTAGTTGTTGGTGTTGTTGTTGGTGTTGGTGCGTGTACCTCATGTACGATTGAGCCATGTATTGTTGTTGCTGCGGCTGCTGCAGCATTTGCTGATTATAATTCACAGTTGTCATATTGTTGTTGTTGTTATTGTGTCGCTGTTGCTGCTGTTTATTGCTCTCAGTTATCCACCCGGCAGCGCGCAGCTGTTGTTGTTGCTGCAATTGCATGGCATTGTTGTTATTATTGTTGTTGTTGCTGCTGCTGCTGCTGCTGCTGTTATTGCCCCAAACATAATTATCACGCAAATTGTGTTGCTGCTGTTGCTGTTGTTGTTGATGCAGCATTTGCAGCTGTTGTTGTTGTCTTTGTTGTTGCTGTTGTTGCTGCTGTAGCTGCTGCTGCTGCAGATTGACGTTGTGTTGCATTTTGATGGTTTTTATGGCAATCATCAACAAAATACAACAAATTATCAGCGTTTATCACAAGGTTTTTTTAGTGTGCTTTTTTAAATTCTTTTTTTGTTGGGTTTATCTCCTGAATGTGGGTACTTTTTGCATGTGAGCTGTCAATACGTTTTGCTTTAGTGATTTTTTCGAATATTATATATATTTTAAACTTTGTTTTATATTAGTTATTTTTATATGGTTTTTATACTATGCAATATTTGGTCACTTTTTGGGTTATGAACGTTACTTTATTTGCTATTTATAATGGCCTTTTGAGTGAGTATCTGTTGTCTGAAAAAATGTTTTTAGAGAAGATTTATTATAATTGTTGAAATGTACTTTAACTTTGTTTGTTTTTTTTTAAGGTTTAAAACGTATGGGCGTTTGTTTTTGTTCATCATAAACTTTTTGGATTAAAATACGTACATGTACATAAATTTTTAACATTGTTTTATTTTTACGTAAATTCCAGATAATTTTGAATATGTTAAGGTTTAATCCTTTTGGATCTATAAATTATTTTTTAAAATGTCACAGAATAGATTTTATATATTGTATAATTTTTGTGTTTGTCTTATTTTCTTTATAATCTAAAGAATTAAAGAAAGTTTAATAATTTTGTTTTTTAAATAGTTGGCTTATGTGCCGTAGTTTTTAATTATTAGCATATTGTGTAATCCGCAGAGAAGAAAAAATAAAGTTGTCGGGATGACTCAGCTTTTCACTTGATTCGCTTATTATAACACTACACTCTATATTTGTATATGTATGTATACATGTATGTATGTATGTATGTGCGTGTGCAAGTATCTGAACTTTTTAGTTGTGCGCGCAATATGTAAATTACTTTTTATTCATTTTATATATATTTATACAACCATATTTTTTTTTCATGTTTCCTTATGTATTGAACTTTTTTTCAATTTGTGTTTTTTGTTGTCGCTGATCAATTTGCATATATGCATATACATATGTACCACTAATCCCCCGCCACCCACCCCTTGAGTGGCTGGCTGGAGGCGCACACGTGTCGGGCAAGTGGTAACGGTAACATAAACGAGTAGCGGTAAACGGCGCGTAAACAAACACCAAACAAACAAGCGTCAGGCGAAACAACTGCAAACTGCAACTAACAGTGAGGGGTGGCGATAGGGGTAAATGGTAGGTGCAGGGAATTGAGCATAAGCTGTTCAATTGTTACGCTTGTGTTTTCATTTGCTTTTTACGACTCCTCCGCTGCGCGCACGGATTAAATTACGTGATTCTTTGCTATAAACACACACACACATATGCGCGCGCACACTCAAAAATACACACACACACACAATAATACATACAGGCTGGCAGAACGCAGCCGCTAACGCAGACGCAGTTTGTTTATTATTTTTAATAAGTTTCCACTTTTTCTAGATTTTATTTTTATTGCCGTACGTCTTGCACTCGTTTTGTTATTATTTTTTTCTGACTTAGATTTTTGTTTTGTGTTTTTGTTTTTTCACCCGATTTGGCTCGGCTTCTCCTGCCACTACCACACGGCAGCAAGGCACAAATTGTATTAAAGCACAAAATGAAAATCGAATTTTGATAAACCTGCGCTCAGGCAGGCAAAGCAGCACTCACACAGGCACACCCGCAGCGAACGAGACACGGCCACAGACAGCGACAAAGACGTCGACAAACTTCGTGTAGGTTTCGGTTTTTGGGTTCGCTTCACGATCGTTTCAATTCGCTTCGTTCGTTTTCGCTTGTGTTTTTTGGGCACTGCTCTGGCCAGGTTCTGGGCTCAAACTGCGCTGGCAGGCGAAAAACGCGAACGAGAAATTGTCAAAAAATGCACAAAAAATATCAACACACAAGCGCTGCTTGATGTTGTTGTTGTGACTAATCGCATTTGGTGGTCGCTCGCGTCAATGTCCAGCAAAATGTTGCAAACACCTTTAGTGGCGCCAATTTGCCAAATGGGCGCGCGTTTGCGTATTGGTTTCTTATTGGGTGGGCGGCCGCATGGAAATACCCTTTGCTTCTGTTTCGTTCCGTTTCGTTCTGTTCCGTTCGCTTTGATGGCTCATAGATCACTCACAGCCCGTTGTCGTCTTCTTGGCTGCTTTGCCTGCATGCCGCTCGACGCAAACGCAGACGCTGACGCTGACGCCGACGCCGGCGTCATCTATGACTAACGCTGACAAGCACGCGGCTGTAGCTCCAACTACAAAAACAATATGTAGAACAGCAGCAGCAACAACAAGTGTGAGCGCCCTGCCAAGATCTGAATTTTATTTTATTTTTTGCCTTTTCGAAATCTATGCAACAACAACAATGTCATGCTAAAATATGCGCGACGTGCCCACTTTTTTTGAACAACAACAAGAGCAACTTGGTTCTTGTTGCGCACACACACACACACACACACACATACATATATATATATACATACGGGTATATGTGAATGCATTTTAATCAGTTTTGGCGACACCTTGCGCCGCCTCAAATGCAAATGATCCTGGCACACTCGCGCTCACACAAACAAACACGCACGCCATCACTCTCACGCTCTCTGGGCTCTCGCGTTTACTCTCTCTTCGCAGCCATTCTCTTTCGTACACACACACATACGCACACACACAGAGAAACGCTCAGATATTCGCCATGCCGCCCGCTCTCAACGCTTTTTACCTGGACAAATGTTAATTGAAGAATTTATTGTTGTGTCTCATTGTTGTTGTGTTTATGGCTGGCGCTGGCCTGGCGACGACGGCGGCTCTTTTTTCATTTCTTCAAATTGTTTTTGTATTTGTCGCGTTTAATTATGACAGCAGCAGCAGCAGCGGCGACGGCAGAGGAGGAGGCAGCAGTGAGTCGATCATTGACTTCTGCGTCGCGTCGTGTCGATGTCGATGTCGGCGCCGACGCCGACGCCGACGCCTCTGCTGTAGAGTTTTTGTTTATTTTCGGCTAGCCTTTAAATTTTGCCCGCCGCTGTTGCTGGACTATTGCAGCAACCGTTTCTACGAGTCGGAAATACTTGTGTGAATTCGCCTGTTATATTGTTTTGCGTAGATTTAGCCGCATATGTTTATATAATAAATTCGCCCTCATATTTATCACCATGTATTTCAAATCGCTTTACCCCTCCCCCAACACCAAAAAGCACATTGCGAACTTTGCAACTCGTTGACATGTTAATGACATTTTTATAATGCGTGCAAACCAAAAACAAAAACAACAAAGGCGGATGCAGCACTTCGCTTTATTAATGGAGCAGTGAGAAGGGAGCGGCGAAAACAAATTGTTTTCGCTGTTTCTTATGCCCTATACCCGTTGAAAATGGGTAAACAAGGCTATACATTTTTGTGCAAGGCGAACTTCGAAAATATATATTTATATATATGTATTTGTAGAATGGGTTTTTATTTTGTGTAAAAACATAAAACACATACATACTTGCAAATGTATAAAGAAAGAACGTTCGAATACTTGTAACGGCAGGTCTCAGTTGGGTACAGGGCATGTTTTAGTCGGCCACTTGCCTACAGAGCTTTTTGTTTTTGGCTAAAGGAGCGGTCGCGGGTCGCAAATAATGTACATAATGCATTTATTTCCATTGACGTTGCGAGATTTAAACGCATTTTTGATGTACGAGTTGTATTTGTTGTTGCTCTCACATACATTCAAGCTCATATACAGGCTCACACACGCGCTGCTGCCGCCGCCGCCGCCGCCTCCTCTCGGCCGGTGAAAAAGGTAACGGGTACACTGAACTCGGCAGAAACGTGTGCGATAAAAATCGCCTGTAACAAATTTTATTTGAAATGACGCGATCACAGCACGCGCACAAGGAAAGCAAAAGCTTTTTCCTTTTATTGCAAACACACTTACACATACACACACACACACACATGCGTCCACACATAATTGGCGAATGTGCAGAACCAAAACAAAAAGCCCAAACACACAATTGGCAGCAAAAGAACAGAAGCCGCGTCGTCGTCGCCATTGCCGCGGGCGTTTAAAATCACGCCGCACCACTACTTTCGGCAAGAGGAAGAGGTCGTTGGTCGTGTCGCTGTTATTTGCTGTCGTTTGCCTTGGCCCCATTTCGCCGCTGCTCTTCACTTAACTCGCCTCTTGCGGAAGTTATTGACATTCCATTGCAGCGCAGCCATTTGAAGCCTTACTCTTTTTTCGCCTTGTTTCCCAGTGCAGTCGCTTATAGAAATTTGCCGTACTCTTTAATATTTTGTTGCTGTGCTCTGTTGCTGGCTTTTGTTTTTATTAGCACGTTTTGTTTTTATATGATCGTAGCGTGATTTTTGCGTTCGCCGTGGTGGTCGCTTTGTTTCCATTTTAACTGCGTCGCAGCTTTTTTTATTGTAGTTTTCTTGTTGGGTTTCGGCAACAGGTGTGGCCCACCCCCGTCCCCCTCCCCCACACATACTCACACAGGTAACCGTGTACATTGAACTCTAAAGCCGTTCGGCATAGACCCGCAACCGTCATGGGAATGACGTGTTCGACATCCTTATCGCCCAACGAAACGCAATAACAAGAGTGCTATAATCGGAAGTACCCGACTGGTAGATACCTGTTTTTTATTTATGTAATTTTATTTATTTCTTATTATAAAATTATAATGTTTTGCTATTTAAAGATAGAAATATACACAATTTCGGGAGAGTAATGAGAGGTTGACAAAAAGTGATTATATTTAAATTTTAAGTCCCCTAGCTATAATAAATTCAGGTCTTGAAGTGGTTTCCCTTAACCTGTTACATGCATAACATAGGACCTATGTAGCCCTTTTTTTGAAAACATTTTCAAATGTTACAGGGTATAAGCTGTGACGTCTTTTGGTCATTTCCACATAGACTTGAAGTTACGTGACCATGACTCATGTAGAGCAACCGCTCTGATTGCCCATTGCGATTTCTAACCTACATTAAGCGATCGGCTTCGACGCAGTCGTCGGCTATGTCGTTTACGTCGATGCCGCTGACAATTTTGTATGCGCAACTCATTTTGCTATCGTTTGCTCTCTCTCTCTCTCACTCTCTCTCTGACACGCACTCTCACTCTCACTCTCGCGCGCTCTCTTTGTTCAGCTACCGGACCTAGGTCTACAAATTGTTAGTATACAAACATTTTTGTACACATAGATTAAACATTTTTAAATTTGCTATAGATTGCACGTTCATATGGATAGAGTATTTTAAAATCTGTCCCCTTTTTTCGCTGATTTGTGTGAATCAAGATGCTTCAGACAGTCCCATAAAAAAAGCAAGAATCAGCCAGGCAAACAAAGTAAAACACTAACTGCCTTTTGCCCAAAACTTAAAAGAACAAAAAAAAAAAAAAAAAACAAAAGAAATTAAAATAATAATGTTCGGCTTGACGAACTTAAAATACCCTTCAAAAAATCATTATTATTTATAATTAATTTGATTAATTTATTCTATAAAATACAGCTGCTTTTCTATTTGTTTTATTTGATCTATTGTATAATGTATCTTTTATCTTTATTTATTTCTTAACTTAGGCCCAAAATGGATTTTTTATACAAAAATTTCACTTTTGTCCGATGGTTTCTAACGTAGTTATATGATAACTGATCTGATGTACATTAGATTAAGCTGATATGATAGGACATTAGTAGAGACTTTAGTTAAGATAAAAACAAAAACATTTTTCCATACAAATTTCTTTATATATTTTTTATTTTTCCATCCTCTCCGCACGGATGAAACCAAAAAACAAAAAAAAAAAAGAAAAAAAACTATAAAAACAAGCTGAGCTTTGGCTCTGGTATTTGTATGCCCTCTGTGCGAAAGTGTTCGACTCCGGTCCAGCTCCGACTCCGAAGCATATTTCAATTCGGACTTGTCAAGCGCAAAAGGCTCGTAAAGCTAAATCTGAAAATCGCGCGGTCCCTGAGTAATTAATCGACGCTGCCTGACTCGCAGACAGACGGACACACACAGGCCCCTAAAAGCTGAGCAGTTCCCGAAAAAGAAAGACCCTGTCGAAGGCCGGAGTCGTACAAAACCAAAAATATCACTTAAACAAATTAAAAATAATGAGTTTAAAATTCAAGTCACAATTCCTCTTTAAACCAATAAAAAAAAAACATTTGTCTGAAGGATAATTTAATAACAATAACAGTGCTTTAATTTAAAGTATATCAACTATATTTATTTTTGAACATAAAATCTCATATTTTTATATAGTATACATTTGGGAGTGCCGTTTTTGAACGTAACCGATTTTTATGTTGGCTGCCATATTGATCTTGGTTGATTTGGATATTATACTTTATATTCATAGAATTTTAGTTTAGGAATCGATTGCTGGTGTCAAAGTTAATAAAAAACGGAACCCAAATGAACAAAGAAAGAAAGAACAACATTTTAGGTAAGCATTCATGGCAAAATTGTTATAAATGTTGTTATGTAAAGTTTCCGGATCCACTTGGATTTGGTTTCAATGCTTTCCATTTTTATTGTTTTCAAATTTAAAATTTTTGTAAAATACATTTTTTGCTCTTAATTTATCAAAAAAAAAATATCAAAATTATTTATTTATTATTTATTAAAGTTGGCCTAGAAAAATGTAATAAAACTGTTGGAAACTTGCAAGAAAATAGGCAGAAGATAGTGGAACAGAGAACAAGATGTAGATATAGACCCGGTCGGAACAGACAGCGGGCAATGCTAAAAGATAAAACACTTCCAAATTAGGCATTAAAAACCTTACACACCTTAAAAATGGAGAGCAGGTCGGCACCAAAAAAACAGAGAGCTAAAACAACAATATCAAACTCAAAAGTAAACATGTCAAATGTCAAATACTCTTTTCAAAAAAAAAATATATAGCAAATTTTGATGTACGTACAGTTTCTCAGATTAGGGCCCATATCAACATGTCAACAAAAATTACATTTAAAAACAAATTTTTATTTGACATTGCTAACAAAAAAAAAATACTCGTAATATTGATACGTATAAGACAGTTTCTGAAAATGTCAGAGAATTGAGAAAAAATTCAATCAATAATCAAAATGCAATTTTTTTGGTAAACGAATTGAAAATTTGTACTTCCTTTTTCAAACTGAATGCCATAGTTATGGTACACAATGTCAGGGTATTCAGTAAGTATTTGTACATAAATAAAAACTTCGTCGCCAAAACAAAACTAAAAAAAAAATAAAAAATAAAGCAACAATAACCAAATTTAAGCCGTCTCTGGCAGGAGTCGAAACAGGCGCAGGAACCGTAGAAAGAGATGCGCGGGTGTAGAGGCGTCAGGCAGACGGAGGGGAGGAGGGGGTTTCGTTTCAGTTTGTTGCCAGCACAGCTGTGCGTTGTTATTTGTTGCTGCTGTTGTGGTTACCCAAATGTAGCGTCAAATTTTACTACCGTCACGCTGGCAGCAGACGCTGGCTGCGATGCTGGCAGCGCAGTCGGCGACACCAGTTCCTAGAATTTCACAATCAATTTGAGCGCGTTTTGAGCTGTTGTTGCTGCCACTGCCGCTGCCGCTGCTGTCGCTTCTGTTTTGCGTAGTTTCTTTTATACATATTTTGTGAAATTGAATTTATTATTTCACAATTTGGCAGACACACATACATACATATGTCTATATTTGTATGTATGTGTTACCTTATAAGTCGCGCGACAATGGCAGCCTGCAATTGACCCACTTACAGGCTCGTGTCGCGGACGCGGGTGGCTGCAACGGCTGCAGCGGAGACCGCGGCGGCTTGAACTTAATGCAGCGCCTGGCAATGCCAACTGCAAACAAGTCAGCAAGCACTAAGCGAGACTGACTAACCAAAAGATACCCTATACCCAGCGAATTTTAAATATGATATGACACACATACATACATACATATGGCATACATGTATAATCTGAAAATGTTAAATGTCTAGTTAGACAATTTGGGCTCTTCTATGCAATTCTCATGAGTTGAGTAATGCAGACTTTTGGTGTTTTCAGTGATGTGTGTGTTTTTTAGAAGGTAAGTGGCTCTCTTTCCTTTATTTTCAAGATATTTTTCTCTCTATACCTCTTTCTCTCTCTTTTCTTGAACTCCATTGTCCTTTTCCATTCCCTCACCATTTTACTTACCCTTTATCCCTTTTTTACTCACTCTATTTGACGCAGACTCCCTATTTCTCTCTCTCTCTCTCTCTATTACTTTCTATCTTTCGTAACCTCTTTCTCGCTCTTTTCGATATTTTTTGTATTACCTGCCTTCACCTGTTACATATTATTGCACAACTCCAATATACCCTCTCTTAGGTACATTTTTAGGGTGCATATAAAAAAGGAGAAAAACTTGCGCTTAGCTCAACACGTGTGCGCACAGCCAAGCCCCGTCCAACTTGGCCACAATTTGGCCAGCAAACCCGTTTGCAGGCGCTCTAATTGCGCCTGTATTCAACTATTCCCCCTTTCCCCTCGTTGTAGGCTCCTCGTTTTCATTCATTGTCTGTTGCATGCAGCCGCCAGTTGTAAATATTGAGCGCTCGTGCCACAAGTCGTGGCACACTCGGTGCAAAAACGTCTCAATGTCCACGCGTCGCCGTTGCATGACTCATCGCCATCGTGGAGACTGGCGCTGTTGCTCGAGGGGAATGGAACTGGGTTCTCTGTTCGCGCTGTGGCTTTATTATCATACAGCACACGCATTTGTGCAGTCCGGCGAGCTTATCTGTTGCGGTTAGCGTGGTTTTTCTATTTAAGCGCAAGTTGTTTTCTGGCCAGCATGCCAGAAGGGGTGCGGGGCGGGGGGCGGGGGCGGAGGCGTGGGAGGGGTGTAACACGTAGCGGTGCCCATTGTGCGATATTACGGTTGAAACATTTTATTTTCGTTTTAGTTTTGTATACACACATTGGTAAGTGTGTATTAACATTGTTTGTTTGCTTTGGGGGTTTGTCCGTTTAGCGACAAAAGTGTGTATGTTTTTTATTATGGCCGCACACATATGCATGTATATATATATATAGATATGTGTATATATTTGTAGCACAACGGAAACTAGCCCCAAATCATATGTATGCTCCACACACATCTTCTGTCCATAGAGCCATTGGGAAAAACCCTTGATGAGGCATACTTCAAAGTACTTTAAAGCACATTGATAAAATTGATTTGTATGTCTGTACATATATGTACATATATGGATAATGCGTATGGCATGATTATGTATCATCGGTGGATTATCTATGCATAAACAGCTTCTAGTATTATAAATGTTAAGTATATCACATCTTACTCATGCTTAAACATTTCCTTAACATGTTGAAATTGTAATTTTTAAATTTTGAATTTTATTTTAAATGTTTTTCAAGACAGAAGGCGATAGATACCCAGAACTTAGGAACTCAGTTCCAGTTATACGTTATTTTTATACCCTGAACCCATTAAAAATGGGTAAAAAGGGTAAATGATTTTGTGCAAATGTATGTAACGGGCAGAAGGAAGCATCTCCGACCCCATAAAGTATTTATATTCTTGATCAGCACCACTAGCCGAGTCGACTTAGCCACATCCGTTTGTCTATCTGTCTGTCCTTCTGTCTGTATGAACGCGTCGATTTCGGAGACTACAAAAGCGAGAAAGCTGATCTTGGACTCCTTCGGTTCGTATATACCATTCGCAGATAAAGTTTTTTTCAAAAGATCGATAACTCTTTCTGTTTTCTTATTATCGATATTTATGAACAAAAAGACCATCCTTATGAAAATCGGTTGAGTTTTGGCAAAGTTACGACTGGGGAAAGTTGAGACCTATCTTTATATGGGAACAGTAGGGTATATATTTGAACATGAATTTTGAATTTGAATTTTGACCAAAATTTTTATTTTTAAACTGAAATGTAGAATTCATCTAGACAACGAACCATGAACAAAAATACCATCTTTATGAAAATCGGTTGAGTTTTGGCAAAGTTACGACTGGGAAAAGTTGAGACCTATCCTTATCTGGGAACACGAGGATTTATATTCGAAAATTTTTTACATGAATTTGAACCAAACATTTTATTTTTAAACTGAAAAATAAATTTGATTTAAGCTTAATTTTTGCAAATAAACCCCTTACGCTTACAAATATGTAAAAAGTGCTGAGTACTATAGTTCAATTATCCATTCTATAAATTAAAATTAAAAAATTAAATTAAATTATTGAAGAGACAGATGAACTTTTAAAAGTTACATGTATCTTTTATTGGCAGCTACGATGCGTAGTCTTTGTTTGTACACAAACCTTAAACATTGTTTACAAAACAAACATTACCGCAAATCAAATAGTACAATGTTGCAATTAATTTTTCTTTTTTAATTTTTAACCACTTTAATACTCATTAAGTGTAAAAAGTTTGTAAGTATGTGTTAAATTCTGGGTTCAGGGTATCTCTAGTTTATGGTATCTTACTTGTGGTTTTATACTCGTTCACGAAGTGAAAGAGTATATTGGTTTTGTGCAATGTCCGTCTTGCTGTCCGTCCGTCCGTCTGTCCGTATGAACGCAATTATTTTC